>JARCZZ010004986.1:10666-33134 GCA_030323915.1 Brotogeris chrysoptera
AACACTGGTGTTATCAGCACAGCTCCAAGGCCCAAAAATCAAAAACACAGTGCTGCATCAGCTACCAAGAAGGAGAATAATGACTGCTGCTACTGAACCCATGACAACTCCCCTTTCCATTCTGTTGTTTTCTGTGGTCTTTCTACAAACTTCCTAACAGACCGCAAACACCATTGTGAAGTTCAGTCTCCTGTGTAATTTCTCAACATGTCTCTTCCTTTATGGAACTTCCTGCTTTTTCAGAGTATTATAATACATCACAACTCAGAGCATCTGACACCAGGCTTCTGTGGTGGTTGATTTTGGTATTTGAATTGAACTACGTATTTTGAAAAGGGAAAAGTTGGGTCTGCTGAAAAGTTATTTTTCGGCTGGTCATGAAAGTCAGTTACCATTCCACACCTAGAAAAGGAAAAGTGCCTATGATGGTACATACTGTTTGTTAGAGTTTATTGTAAGAATCCATACAAGACTCAAATAAGGCCAAAGGGCTCCGTCATATGAATCCACCAGAGCTGAAAAACTTGTATCAAGTCAAATGTACAAGCTTGCTCAAACCTGAAAGGGAAATTGCAGTGTTCCAAATTTAAACTTTTCTGTCTACTTGCATCTTAGTTTATAAATAAATGCAAGATCCTATGAGAAGCACTGAGCTTCTGTTATATGAGAAAAAGAAAATATTAAGACTTTATCTTCTTACATATCAGCATAAGTAGCCATGTTCATATTTCTTCATTAGCAATTCGGAGTTATGTGCTTAATTCTGAAACAGAAAAATATATATATGTATAGTGCTCTTCCACACTGCAAAAGAAAATGATTAAACAAACAGCAGTTACACCACTCAATTTTAATTATTTAGCAAGTTTTCTGTGCATTCCATGTTTAACATAGAAATTGGACTAAATATTTCTGAAGTACAGAGCTGAAGATAAGAAATATCATCCATTTCTATTCACCACATATGATGCACGATATGTTAACAACAATTCTGTGCAATTTTTGCAGAATGATAACAAGCAATTTTTTTCTTCTTTCTGCATTCATCTTTTTACTTATTTCTCTCTCATCTACTGCTTTTGCTGTCTAATAACCCTTTCTGTGTTTCTAATTGCCCCTTCCTCCTTTCCTAGTGCCTGAGTTGCATGTATATTCTTTCATTCTCTTTGCTTGATTTGTTCTTTTTGATTTCCCTTATCTTTTACAACATTTCTTTACATGTTTTCTTTTTATTTGTTACTTTTGTTGTTTTCTGCAACTTTCTTTCTGATCCATATGTGTACGTGAATTCTTTGTATTTTTTCTGTTACCTTTTCTTCCATCCTTCCTTCCTTCCTTCTTTCCTTCCTTCCTTCTTTGGTTTTCCTCTTCAGATAATGACATTTCAGTGACAGAGACTTCAATGTTGAAAAGAAAAACAAAAAGAAAGAAGTAACTGATCTAATCATTCATAGTCTTATAAATCCTCAAAATCACTGTAAATTGTTTGTGATAGATATCAGCCAAATTCATGCGTCAAATATATGCAGGTGAGATAATGGTTATTTGTAAATGCTACATTTCTCTCCCTGTTCCTGGAAAAGGTTGCCTTTCATCAGCATACTGCAAAACTAACACCAATCTTCCTTGGGGCAACTCTTTATTTCTACAAGATTAATAACAGGTTTTGCTGATGTTTATCTTGACCTTACTTACCCTACTGGAACTTTAGGTGTGTGCATTATATCAACAGGGGATTGTTTCTTAGCTCTTTCAACAGAATTAAGTGGCAGTCACTGTCTGTGTGTCCATAATGAACAATTGTAATGAGATCTTGTTTTCTTCTGGAATTGCCTGGTCACTGCATGGAAGCTGATAAGACAAGACTTAAAGGAATACCATGTGAATTTTTTCTTCTGTTTTTATCAAGGATCCATTTGCAAGTATATATATCAGTATATGCATGCCAGTGCATACGTCTGAGGTAGTGTGTTACTGAAAATAAATATCTGAATTAAATATTTTGGAAAGAGCTCTGACACTATAGCACAGAAAGGAAATTTTCTTATAAATAGGATTCATAGGATTTGTAATGAAATTTTCTTCCTACTACTGTTTATGTGTACTTCTTTATTTTATAACATACATGTTTCACATGATAAAGAAAAAGCTTCATTGCTGGAGAAATATTAATTTGTGCTCATTTTCCAACTTTATATATATTTTAGTGCAGTTATATAATATTGAACATATCCAATCACTGGTGATTCCTGCTGTATATGATTAGTAAATTTATTAATGAAATTCATAAAGCTTCTCTTACCCAAAATACTCAACTCTTGGTTATGAATTGATCCCTTTGTACATCAGAAAAATTCTAAGCTTTAATCAGAACCCTCACAGAACTGAATTTGTTAAATAAATACTTTAGAAATGAGAAATATGTTAAAGTCTTCTGTTACAACAACAACAACAGCAAAAAATCTGCTTTTACTTCTTTGCATTGGTAGATTCAAAGACCACAAACATCTATAATAAGTGTAAAAAGTCACTATATCCATCCACAGCACATTCTTAAAATGTGGAAATGAGAGAGATTGCCCATCAGGTACCTTTTCAGTAGGTCATCACTAGTTCTCATATAGGAAGGATATAAGAGAGTTAAGGGTGTGGCACTGCTCAGTGGACCAGCATAGTGGTTCAGAAATGATGGGGGGCATTACCACCTAGCTAACAACAGAGTTAGAGTGAATTCTCTGTACTTGGAGCTTCTTCAGTGTTAAGAATGGTTAGAATTAGAAGGCTGCCAAGATAACTAAAGACTTTTTGCAGTCTTTCAGCCTTTCTTACCTGTAGATTATATGGCAATCAGATGGGTGGAGAGATACAAGATTTCTGCTGTGTATTTTTAACTCTAGCAAATACGAAAGACTCCTTTTTTGCTTTACATCAGAGATTGTAGTTCCAGGAACACTATAGACTGCCACAACATTTTGGTTTGCTCTAGGTTATCAATGGTGTTCATTATTGTTGTGGGTTCAGCAGCAGCAGTCATTTTTCTCCTTCTTGGTAGCTGGTGCAGCACTGTGGTTTTGATTTTTGGGCCTGGCAACAGCGCTGATAACACCAGTGTTTTCAGTTACTGCTGGGTAATGTTTTGGTCTGGCCAAAGACTTTCTGAGTCTCATACTATGCCAGGGAGTAGGGGAGCCAGGAGGAAGCAAGAGACAGGACACCTGACCCAAACTGACCAAAGAGGTTTTTCCATACCACAGCACGTTATGTCCAGGATGTGAAGACAGAGAGCAGAGACCTGGAAGGGTGTGCTGGTGGTGGACTGGGGGGTGCACGGCATAGTCAGGTTCTTGGTAGTGGGAGGTTCACTGCTGGGGGGTGCACTGGCTGGGTCGGGCTTGGTGAGCAGTTGCATTCTCTTTCCTTGTACTTCTCTGTCATTATTATTGGTGGTAGTAGTAGTGATTTGTGTTATACCTTAGTTACTGAACTGTTCTTATCTCAACCTGTGCGAGTTGCACTTTTTTTTTTTTCGATTCTCCTCCCCATTCCCCCGGCACTGGAGGAAGAAAAAAGAAGGGAGTGAATGAGTGAGAAAACTGCGTGGCTTGGAGGCTTAAACCATGACAATTATCTTCTGCCAAATTGCTTTCAGTATTTATACTTTCCTAGAAACTGTCATCCAAACAAGGGCTGTGCTTGATCATGATTGTTTTTTAAAATGTAAAACCATAAGAAGTATGTATCAAAAAAATACATTCTTAGGATTTATGTGAATGACTCATTTTCATGAATGAATGTAACTTCTTTTATTTCAGGTTTCAGCATAGCTTCCTCTAAAAACCAAATAATATAGAATCATAGAATCATAGAATAGTTAGGTTTGGAAAGGACCTTAAAACCATCTAGTTCCAACTCCCCTGCCATGGGCAGGGACACCTTCCACAGGCAGGGACGCTTTCCACTAAAGTATGTCATCCAAGGCTCTGTCCATCCTGGCCTTGAACACTGCCAGCAATGGAGCATTCATAACTTCCCTGGGCAACCCATTCCTGTACCTCACCACCTGCACAGTAAAGACCTTCTTCCTTCTATCCAAACTTACCCTGTTTAAGTTTGAACCCATTACCCCTTGTCCTATCACTACAGTCCCTCAAGAAGAGTCTCTCCCCAGCATCCTTATAAGAACCCCTTCAGATACTGGAAGGCTGTTATGAGGTCTCCATGCAGCCTTCTCTTCTCCAGGCTCAACAGCTCCAACTTTCTCAGCCTGCCTTCATACAGGATGTACTCCAGTCCTCATCATCCTCATGGCCCTCCTCTGGACTTCTTCCAACAGTTCCATGTCCTTTTCATGTTGTGGACACCAGAACTGTACAAAATACTCCAAGTGAGGTCTCACAAGAGCAGAGTAGAGGGGCAGGATCATATCCTTCAAGCTGCTGGTCACACTCATTTTGATGCAGCCCACAATACAGTTGGCTTTCTGGGCTGCAAGTGCACACTGCCGGCTCATGTTAAGTTTCTCATCAGACATATCATAAACATGAAAATAGAAGGGCTTTTTTAGAATTTAAAAAAAAAAATAAAAATGAATCGGGTTGAGAACATCCCAACTATCCTACAAAATTGGAGCAGATTCATAAAATAAAAACTAAATTTAAAGCCCTTCTTCAATGTTCTTAAAACTTCATTGCGCATATTTTTTACTGCATTAATAATTACATATGTCATAGACATTGTGATACTCTTTGGAAACTTTATCTTAATTCTTAAGAAAAAGTTTCTTAGTGACGCAAAACATCAAGCACTATGGTTCAGTACCTTCCTGAAATAATGACTTGGGCTTCTAGCCAGACAGGTACATGAATATTACAACCCTCTTCTTCTGCTCTCTTAGAAAAAAAAAAAAAATCTCAGTTTTGTTCTGCCCATCTAAAACCTGCAGATGGGTGCATGGATGGCTTGGCGGAATTCTGCTTCAGGAATATTTCCCTAAATATCTAGTCTTAAATTTGTTATGAGCAGTGGTTTAGAAAAAGCAAACTATAAAACAGGAAGTATTGTCTAAAATCAATTGAATAATGAAAGAAATTTATTGCATGCTTTCCTTATTGGACTGCAGTCACGCTTAGCTTTAGTGCTAGCATTTCATGTCATTCCAATTACAGAAACCTTGAAATAGAGAAAAAAATTTTTTGTTATATACTCACCAATAATTAAACCTTCTTTGGAGCAGGTTTCCATGACTTCTGTGCTATGTGCAGGGGGTGCCTTACAATGGAGATGCAGTTGCTTGTATTATTAAAACCAGACTGTATTATGAAAATAAGTGTATTAGAATAAGAATGAGTAATACTGAAAGGAATAATTTGCCTAATGGAAGCTTGAATCAGTCTAATACTTTGACTTATGTAATATTTGAGATTCAGTGTTGAATTTGATACAGAAGTAATAAGAAATGATAAGAATTGTCTTCAACTGCTAACAGCCAGAATGTCAAGAGGAAAGCTTGGAAGTTCAGTTTATTCTGTCTAGCAACTCTCTGTTGGCATTCATCCTGCATCCTTCATTGTGTCAGTGAATACCACAGGATTTCACAACTTACAAAATATTTGTAGGTCCGTAGATATCTCATTTAACAAAGCTAAAACTGGAACAATCAACAAGATTATATATAAATGATAGCAAATTCTTAAAAAAAAAAAAAGTCTCAAACGTTTTTTACAATCAGTAAGATAGTCTGAGCTTCTTTTTGGCAGAGCAGTTTTAATAAAAACTATTTCAGGTCTAAAATTATTAAAGAATCCAACTTTAAAACTGGTTGGGTTTGTGGGATTTTTTTTAAGTAAGTCTCTTATTGATATCCCAAAGATGTCCATTGTATAGATATATATTGTGAACCTATAAATCAAAATTTGTTATATTAATAAGTATTAACTTCATAAGAGGTATTGGCAATAAAATAAAATTCCTCTAAAATTGCTCTAACATTTCAGGTTTAAATATTACAAGAAAAGGAAAGCCTGAAAAAAAGGAAATATGTAGTACTGGTTTTGAAATTAGTTTTGTGAAAAATTTCATATTAGAATTTCGGCTTTCAACAGGCTAAACCCCAAAGAAAGAACGATTTCCTGAAGAGTTGCTGGAGCAAAATGATAAATATTTTTTCTATGTGCCTGAACAAGCAAGTAGGAAGTCAATTTCATTTCTGTGTACACTATTGATTACGATAGTGGTTGTACTGTATTTCATTGTGCACTGGTGTGCACTGGAGCAGTACCTAAAAAGTATAAAAGATGAAAAGTATAATTTAAAAATCCTCAAAGAAATGAGGTATTTTTTACAAAAGGTTTACAGAAAGAGAACTTGTTATTCAGTCACTATGTTTTTTTCCTAAAATATGACTGAGGTTGTTATAGGGTATATGAAGATAGAACATGCGTTTAATGAGGAGAAACTGGATAGAGAAAAGGTTTCTTCAGCTTAGCAGAAACAAGCACATTAGATCCAGTGGCTGAAAGCTGTAATCACAGCATCTGAATTGATAAGAAGCCAAAAAAGCTGTAACAGTAATGATGATTATAATTTGTACAAACTACCAATTGAAGTGGTAGCTTCTTCATGTGTTCCTGTGTTAAAATTAGATTGCAAGCCTTTCTAAAAGGATTCTCTAAACAGCCATAACTTATTGGGCTAAGTACCTTTGTAACTGGAAGCAGTATGAAGATTTGAGATAAACAAGAGACAAAACTGATGCATGTCTACTGTATGTTGCTGACTGATAACTTGCAATACATTGTTATTATCAGGAAATCTCTACATCTTACATGATATTATTCTTAGATCCTAAAATAGAGAAATTAAATGAACTGATAATATGCATAATTATTTATTAAAATACATAATTATTTCTTACTGTAATACATTCTTGCCTAAATGAGTTTGTGAATCAAATAGTAACTGTATTGGCTGATCAATACATAAAAATGTTATTATCAGCAGTCAATAAATGGACTTCTCTGGGAAGCTGTAAAGCAAAGTTTCATTTTCAACAGGGAATGAGAATTTTTTTTCATTAAAGGCTGTAATATTAAGTAACACAATATTAGAAACATATATTAACCTTCAAAGGACCTTGGTTATAAAGTCAAGAAAACAGTCTTATCCTTACAATTACTTGGTTGCAGCTGAAAACCAAATATATTTACCAGTAAAAGAAACATTAATTCCTCCCAAAAATTCATATGGATACGTTGCAATTACATAATTTCTCAAAACCTAAATTGACTATAAATTGTTTATGTGTTTTTTCTGTACCTGTAACCTACAGGAGTGTTTAATCATATCCTGTCTGAATCTTGCTCTGCAGTATCGTAGATATACAGCACATCAGTGCCCCCTGCAGACTTGAAATACTTGTATAATATTTTAAAAAATATGCTATTGATCTTTGTTGAAATAACTATTCAGAAAAAGAACAGCTTTGCATCCTGTTGTAACCTTTCTTTTTTCCTCATTCCTTCTTTAAAAGTGAAATCACAGCTTTTGGGTAAAGAGAAAATGCTTCAGAAATGTAACTTAAAAATTAAGGCACATTTTGTTATATCTATGATAATAAAAAAAAATCCTTTCTGTTTTCATCAAAAAAACCCAGCATATGAAAAGCAGAAACCAGAAGCATAAGCAATTCAGAATATATGTTTAAACTTTAAAATGAATAGTTACAAAAAGTTTTTTAAAAAAAAATGTTACAAAAAGAATTTGATCTTCCAAGAGACAAATTCTGTAATGTGTAGGATGCTCAGAGTATACAGAAATCACTGCTTTATGTGCAAAACTGCTGTAGGTATTCATGTATATTTTTGACAATTTGCTCAAAATCACACATAAAATATAAAGATAAGTTTGGGGGTTGTGTCCACCCCTTCAGCTCCTGCTCACATCTTCTCAAGTGATCAGTAAATTTCTAGAACCATATTAGTTACTGGTTTATGGATTTCTTTTGGGGCTCTGAAGTTTAAAGGAAGCAGTGCTTGGTCATAGCAATAGTAGAAATCTTAAGTAGTTCATGCATGTATGGGGAAAAGGAAGGGTATCAGCTTATAAAATCCTAAATGGTTAAAATTGCAAGCAGTATCAAAAATAGGACATGAACACAAATGACTTGAACTTCAAAAAAACAGCTGTCTTTATGTGGTAAGCTTACCAACATGATCCAGATCAGCTTTCTGAAACCAGATTTTCCCATTCTTCGTTTCCCCACCCACTCTAAAATTAAGGGAGAGATAGAAGATACTGCACTACTAGTTACTTATACAAGGTCCTAGATGGCATAAAGCATGAGTTAGCATTTCTTAACTGTCAAAATAATTCCTTGTAAAAATAGCAAGATATAATATTAAGGTTATTACATTTGTAAGGAGCAAGGCTGAAGGCCAAATGACATTGCCTATACATTCATTTCTTGGGACTAACTGCTAACATATTTCATTGATGTTATAAAATTGAGTTAGTATTGTATGAAAATGAAGGGAAGTGATTAGATCTCTTCAGTTTCTGGGCACTAAAACCACAAGTATAACATCAATAACTGGCTTCCAGCATTTTCCAGCTATAAAATCCATTTCATAAACCAGATAATATGTTCTCAAACGAGGGCTTATTTGTTCAGTTCCATCTCTAGTCAATGGAGAAGGTGGTATTTTTCTTAGAGTGGGTTGGGCTGAAGATGTCTCTCCCTGCCTATAGACTGTCTACTGGCAGAAGGAAGGTGATAGGTCAGTCAAGTTTCCAAGCTCTTAGGCAGATAATGTTTGACAAAGTGAATTCTGCCCTAGAGCTTCATTGGTGGATGAAATTTCTTCAAATATTTAGGAAGGGAAAGGCTATTTTGGGTGGCATTTGAAGCCTTGGAGAATTTGCAATTAAAAAAAGGGAATGAACATGAGGTCACAAGTATTGAACATTTTAATGACTTTATTATTGATTGTTCTTATTGCTGTTGTCATTGTCACTGTTACAGTATTTATTCACTCTCAAGTAAAGTGACAGTGCTCAATACAAATATATTGTGGTCAGAAAATTGTGAGAGAAAAATATTCCATACTCCATCATTTAACAACCTTCCTTTAGGAAAATCTCATTAGTAAGAACATAACTTTATTTAGTATGCTCTTACAGTCATTCTATATTAACATGAGAAAGAAAGAAAAAGCCTCTACCAGTATTGCCCCTTACACTAGGACACTCTAAAATATGATACTGCTGTAAATTGGAAGTAATAGCAGGCAGCAGATAACATACGTACAAAAATCCCAAACTGAACTTGTGAATTCTCAAATAGAAGCTTCCTACTTGATAGATTTAATCAATATGAGGGGGTTATAAATTTTGATAATGTCTAGACCAAACAATAATCACACATCCTGAAGCTTCCAATTAATAAAGATACATGAGACAAAAGCACCCTTTAGGAGGCTGATATCGTATTGTGCTTCTGCACAAACAGACTATTATGGCTGGGAAAAATAGATGCTGAGGGTTCTAGAGAGGAAAGAATGCTGAAAAGTAAGAATCCCTGAAATTATTTGGTCTTGGACAAAAGAATGGGGCTGGGAAAGAAGGAGGTAAACATCCTGCCTGGAGAATCCTGGAAGTAGTGGAAGGTAATGTAAATGAGGAAGGTACATGGATATGAATAGCAGGGACCATGGCTGGTAACAGTTAAGACGAGCAGCTCAATGTGAATCAACGTTGCTTTCCACTTGACATTCCCAGACCAGCAGCAAACTTCCTGCTGCGAAGGGAAGTGGAAAACTAGAGAACAGAACAGGGCATGGGATGGAATGAGGGCATTAGGGAAAGTGTGAGACAAACAAACAGGGTAAAAGCTTTAATCTCATCAGTTCTTAAGTAAACCCCAGTACCCAGATCTGCTATGGGCTGTAGTTTGCTCTCTCATCTGTGAAACATGCTTTATTGACTATAAAATATTCTTTCCCTCATAGAATAAAAGTACATAAAGGCCTATTATTTTCGTTCCTTGTCTATTAAATTGTGAAATACTATTTAGGAAGCTTTTGGTAGTATATTTTTTCACTCTGTCTGTTAATATCGCAGGAAGCATTTGACTTGTCATACTTACAGCATTCTTCTTTATGCACTCAATGAGAATGTAGTAATATTTTAATTAAATGCCAGATTACTGATGAATAAATGATGTTTGTGTGTATGCATGCCAGCCATTCTCCAACATTAAGATATAATTAGAAATGAAGCCTGAAAGAAAGACTAGATAATGCATAACACTAATCTGCATTTTTAACTCTTCCTGTACTAATAATTTCTTATTTCTGTGTCCTCCTGCCTGCAGGCCAGCTCTCATGGTAATTTCATAGTGAGTGGTACAGAATGCCTTTTTATATTCCTATCTCTCTCTGGTCATACAGTCTTTAAATAGCAAAAGGTTTTCTATCCATCAATCTTAATATTTATGAATCAATGTAGGCCTCCCCTACTTTTATTATGTCAGCAAGAACTATTTTCAGCACATGGGAAAATAAATGCAAAAAAGGATTAAGGGCTCTGCCTGTAAAAATTATTTAGGTGCCTAAACTATTCTTATACGATACACCTCAGAACAAAGTATGTACTGCATTTTATCTGTAGTGTAATCACGGGGCGTTGAAGTTCCAGCCTGCCAAAGTGTGCATCTATATGTATTTATGTAAGCGCCTTGATTCTTTAGAGTCCCCCTCACTCCTGTTAGAGTCTGAGAATGCCTCTACTCTTTATTCTTAAATGTATCCCACAGGGAGTAAGATCTATTAGGCATGCCCAGAAGAAATTGAGAAGAGAGAGTACAAGACATAGCCAAAGATAGTAGATACTTGCTTTCCCTTTTCATTCTTCATATCAGTAGTAAGAGCTTGCTCTGGTTTATGAGATACTTGACTTCAGTTATGTCCTCAGCTTGATGAAATTATCAACTTGCCAGTCTGCTACCAGAAGGACTGTAGTAACTTACTAAACCAGTTCCTCAGTCTGTTCTGTCCTGCGTGGAACAAGCATTCATTGAGATGAGTGGAGAAAGGAAAAGTGTTTGCATATGGTTCCTACCCCTTGGGTTATTCGTCTGAATACAGACTTTCCCATTGTACCAATTGCTCTTGAAGCATTTAGTATTCTTTCTTTGAAGTAGGGCTCCAGCCCTCTGGAGAATCTTCACTATGGGCAAAGACCAAAGGTTTAGCTATTACAGTCCTGAGAATTAAATCTGGGAGTCTTGCCTGAGATGAATTATCACTTAGGAAATCAATTACATATTCAGGAGCACAAAGTGATTCTCCTTTATCCCTCACAGACACATTGAGCAACAAAATTCCAGAGGTAGATCTTCCATTTTGGAGTCTAAATTCTAGTCCTTGAAGCTAGATAGACGCTTTGGTAAACAGTAGTAACTCCCTTCTTGAATTGTGATTTTTTCAGATAGCTCTCACAGCATCTCTCTTACTTAGCCAGTTAGGACTGGGACAGGATGGTTGTATTCTGATCTTACAGAGGCTTTTCAGATGTACAAGTACAGTGTCATGTTAAAAAAAATAACATTTCTGATCTGCTGAGAGAATCTTCAAGGAGGGTGTCCTGGGTTCAGCAGTAACTCGGCTCGGTCGGTGAGCAGTTGTATCCTCTTCCCTTGTATTTCCCTGGTCATTATTATTATTGGTGGTAGCAGTAGTGATTTGTATTATACCTCAGTTACTGGACTGTTCTTATCTCAACCCGTGGGAGTTACATTCTTTCAATTCTTCTCCCCATTTCCCCCCTCCCACCCCCCCCATCGGAGATGGGGGGAAGAAAGAGGCAGAAGTGAGTGAACGGGCTGCGTGAGATTTACAGCTTAAACCACATCAGAGGGAATGAAAGCGTTTTTCCCTTACAAACCCGTGACTTTCAAGAAACAAAAGTATTTTCATAAATCAGTAAAAAGATGCAATACTTGGGCATTTCAGGTGCTATTTTTTTAAACAGTAGCTAAGAGGAAACTGGGAAGAGGTTTTCTAACTGTGACTATTGACTAAATGTGAAAAAGAAAGCTGAAGTTCAGGCAGATCGGAGATTTGCTTAATCTTCAGAAAGTTTAAGATTGACAAATTAGTCTACTCAGTGCTCAGTAGTTTTGATTGCTCACCTTTTTTTGAGTTTACTGTTTGAATGATAGAAAGTCAGGAGTCAAAGGAAGGATGGGCAAGGCTACGAAACAGCAAAACCAAGGCAAAGATCATTGAGAACATCTGAAAGATTCAATGCTCATTTTCTTCTGAAAGCAATCCAAGCAAAAAGAGGACTGGATTTGGTACAGAAATTCAGTTCTAGCAAAATCATTATTTGTCATGTCCTAAACCTAGGGACTGAGATATTTTTTTTTCAAAAGTGATCTAAGGTAAACTCATTTCAATGTCTTATTTAGGAAGGCTTTTGATATTAAACTGTCAACCTGAAGTGTTGTTGCTGCAAATTCTGTGTCATTATCTTATTTATCTGTTGCAAAGTCTATGGAATCTACATGCTTTAAAGCAAACAGAGCAGGAAGATGTCTCTTAGTACATGTATTTCCTTTTCCTCTTTCCCTTTTCACCTCTTTCCATACCCGATATTTCTTCCCATGTCTGGCACTGATATGCATCCTCGAGTTCATAATTTTTTCTTTGGATTTGTAAACTGAACTTTCATAAACTTCATTATATCTGTTAATTGTATTCTCACATCCTCAGCTGCACTGTGGATTGAATATGTTATTTTCATTGCTAAGAATTTGCACCATTAAACGAGATGCTGTGTGTGCAAAAGCAGTTGCAAATGATGTTAGACCAACTGTGAATTTTTAAATGGAAAGCTGCAACTACAGTATCACTGAGTTCTGCTACCAAATATTGTGCCTAGTGGGAGGGAGAAGCTGGTCTTGTGGCCTGGAACATACATTGTGAATTGAATTTTTCAGAGACATGCCTGATCATAAGTTATCTCTATCAGGCAGACACCTGATTCTTCCAAATCAAACATTGAGGTATGGGAGGGAGGAAAGGAGGAAGAATAAATAAAATTCAGATGCAAACTGCTGAAATATGTCCCTCTCTAGTAATCTCTTCAATTGCTTTCTAAATTACTGTGTTGAGTGATTTAAGTGGTTTCTCCAGGAAGGTAAGCAGACAGATACACTGTTCTAAGGATTCACTGCAATCAGTGACGTACTATTTAAAGTATTGTCCTTGACATTGTTGTGAATATTTAAATAAACAACCTGTAAAAGTCTCTGTTCATTCTTGCCAAATTACATGCAATTTACTAGGTTTTTATTCTTGTTTATACCAACATTTCCATGAAGTGAAGTTATTTTCAGTTTCAGAAGGTTTTGGAATTATATTCCACCATGCATGCTAATGCCCTTGGAAAATCTTTCCTTTGGCTCCAAAATCTAAAACACTTGCTTGAAATAATATTCTGTCACAACCTAAGAAATATGACATGTACCCACTTTTCCACCAAAGAAAATTGCAAATAACAGCAGTTGTTTCCCAGCACAAATTACTTTATTGGCAAGCTAAAAATACAAACTTCCTTATCGCACTCGTATCAGATAAGGCTAAATCCATTACTTCAGTAATAAAATGTTAAGTGTGTAAGTACCAGAAGATATAGGCAGTGGAGATGTTATCATATCACTGGGACTCCAATGCCATTGCATGTCTCATCAACCTGCTTCATAGAAAAATGTCAGAGTGTTTCTATATACAAGTCTGCCATCAGTCTGATAATGAATTGCTTTCGAGTCAATTCTGCTGTCTTTGCAGGCCTCAGTTTGAAGTCTTTCATACAGATAAATCTCCCCTAAAAAAAAAATAAATATACCCCTCATGTATTATGCTACAACTTAGCAAGATCCCCCCAGGCCTTCTCTTCTCCAGACTGAACAATCCCAGCTTTCTGCCCTGATCACTGGTGCAGAGGTTAAACCAGTGACAGGCAGTTCAGCCCCTGCACTGCTGGTCAGAGCACAGCTGGGGCATCCCAGAAGGTTTGTTAACTTTTTAATCCATAGAATCATAGAAACAATTAGGTTGGAAAAGACCTTTAAGATCATCAAGTCCAACCTTTATCCCAAGGCCTTCCAGGTCCACCACTAAACCATGTCATTAGGTGCCTCATCTATACAATTTTTGAACACTTCCAGGGACAGTGATTCCACCACTTCCACGAGTGATTGGACAGCCTGTTCTAATGCCTGATCACCCTCTTGGTGAAGATTTTTTTCCTAATATCCAATCTTAACATCCCCTGCAGCAGCTTGAAGGTCGTTACCTCTTGCCCTATAGCTTCTTCCTTGGGAAAAGAGATCAGCCACCTCTTATCTCCATCCTCCTTTCAGGCAGTTGCAGAGAGTGATAAGGTCCCCCCTGAGCCTTCTCTTCTCCAGACTAAACAACCCCAGTTCCCTCAGCCATTCCTCATAAGACTTATTCTCCAGAACTTTCACCAGCTTCATTGCCCTTCTCAGGACCCATTACAGCACCTCAATGTCTCTCTTGTAGTGAGGGGCCCAAGAGTGAACACAGTACTTGAGGTGCGGCCTCACCAGTGCCAAGTACAGGAGGATGATCACCGCCCTGGCCCTGCTGGCCACACCATTTCTTATACAGGCTGTTGGCCTTCTGGGCTGCCAGGGCACACTACTGGCTCATGTTCAGCCTGATAGAATCATAGAATCAACTGGCTTAAAAGTGCTTCTAAATCCGCACACTAACAATTTCAGGCTCTTAGAAAAGAAAGAAAGCACAGGGGAGTGAGAGGCACAGTTGGTATTAGTTTATATACTTTAATGACATAACATCAAGCATAATTCGTATATTCCTGCCATTCAGTTGATCATACATCTGCTTGAGTGTCAAAGTGTAATATAAAATAACCAAGGCTTCAGATTGCACCAACACCTGTATTTAGACAAACATTTCAAATTTGCATGCACTCAGCTACGAAACACAAGTTGCAGGCCTTTAAATTTCAACTATTTGAGCTAATTTTAAGATTAAAACCAATGTGTTGATGCTTGCAGCAATTTAGAAGATCTTTCTGTGCATTACTGACATTCAAGGCAATGACAGTCTGGGAAAAAACAAGCAAACAAACAGAAAATTTCAGCCTTGTTGGGTAGTATCAGTGAAGCAAGCTTTGCCTGATTTATTTTTGTTACACTTTGACAGAACTTTTAACACCTCAATTACTGTATTTCTTTAAACATTTCCCAGCTCTTGATTTAAATAAATGTTTTAGTTAAACTGTGTTGACCGGGTCATTGAATTATTTGCAGCAGCAGCTTGAACGGCTTGTGGGTGCAGCTGCAGACCTTTGGCCCATTAACCAGCCCAGGCAAATTCTTCTCCACTTTTCCTGTCAGCCAGAGAGCTACAGGGCATCTGCACATAAGCAGTCAGGCACCATCTAGAAGCAAGACATCCAGAACAACACAGCAAAGGCTGACAAACCCAAAGAAATATTAGCAAATGAACCAGGAAAATCAACCTACCAAGGAACTTTCCTTTCTTCCTTCTCTGTGGATTAGAACGTCAACCAGAAAATGAAGCCAGGCTGCATTACTTGCATTCATAAGATGTCATTTGATGCACACTCCTGTCATTCTATTTTAGAGAAAAACAGTAGCTTCCCATCAGAAAGGGCATGTGAAACTTCCATGGCTGTAGATCAGTGCTTCCAAGTAGACACAAAAATTCACAACCTGCCAGTGAGGCAAATACTCTCTCATTCAGTATTTTATCCCTGACATTAGCTGTAACCAGGCTCAGAGGAGTAAATTTTGCAATGGTCATCTATAGGATTATCTGTCATTAAAGAAATGATCTCTGTAATAACTTGTAGTGAGAGTGCAGTTTATGCCCTGACTCTTCCCCAAATGTATTTTAGGTTTTAGAGGTTTTGTGTTTTTGTTGTTGTTGGGTTTTTGTTTTGTTTTGTTTCCCAGAAGGAACAGAAAAATCAACCCCAAATCCTAGTAATAGCTCCCAAGAAATTTCTCCTGATTCTTTATGTAATTAGTTCAGAGTTTCTCAGACATTTGGGCTATGTTTGGGGAGAAAATGGAGATTTTAATTTGTTTGGGGTTTTTTTTGTGGGTTTTTTTGGGGTTTTTTTGTTGTTTTTTTTTTTTTTTTTTAAACACTGGTTGTAATCTCAGCAGCAGGTGACTGAATATTTTTAATTTGCTGTGCTAGCCTGGTGGAAGATAACACATACATTAGCATACTCTTAGTGCTACTCTGAATGGAATAGCCTATATGAAGATCATGTTAGTCATTTCCCTTAGGAGAAAAAAAGGGTGGTTATAAACCCAGTAATTTCTTTGTTGTAATTTTAATCATATAAATGGAAATGTTATTCTATTAATGTAAATGGAAATAAACAGGAAGTCACTTATTTTCTTAAAATTCCAAGCCTCTTATCAGCATGTCTTCTGCCTTCAAAACCTTTTAGGGATTTGGTTTTAGCCTTCTTTTTGCCTGCCATCTTTTTGGGTGTGCTTCTCTCAATCAAGTGGATGGCTTTTAATCACATTGAAATCACTGTATCCTCATTTCTAAGCACCACAGAGTGAGTGTTTTGGCTATCTTGTTTTGGATACCATCTGGGTCTCTGCTTCAGTATTCCCTTCTAATGCTTCCCTTACCATTATTGCTTTGCATGTCTCCTCTTTGCTGTCACATAAGCCCTGTGACCCTTTTGTTCTTCCCCAGGCTCCACTGTTTCTCAGTTACTGCGCCTTTCTCTGGCTCCACTTAGATACTTACTTTGTCTCAAATTATTTCTGTCCTTCCTCTTCCTAGACTCTTTTCCTTGCTACCTGCCTCTCAGCATGTATCATCTTCTCTGTAAAGGTGATCTATTAAAAATTCATGTAACTGATTTTTTCAATAGTGATATTTACAGACAGTGTACTTCCTTGGCATATGTTTTATTGTTTTCTTTCAGAATATTATGAAGTTTGTTAGTACTTTTAAAGATATCGTGGTATGGTTTAACCTCAGCCAGCAATTAAGCAAGCTCATTAATTAACCATGCAGATACACCTGCTTATTTTCCCAGATGGGATGGGGGAGAGAATTGGAGGGGTAAAACTGAGAAAACTCATGGGTTGGGACAGTTTAATATGTCAACCAAAAGGTGTGTGTGCGAGTAAAGCAAACCAAGGAATTCATTCCCACCAGCAAGCAGGTGTTCAGCCATCTCTAGAAAAGCAGGCCTCCATCACATGTAATAGTTACTTGGGAATACAAAGAACATAACTCCAAATGTATGTTCGTCCACCATCGTCCCCCCGTCCCGTCCCCCTCTTCTTCTCCCAGCTTGTATTGCTGAGCATGATGTCATATTCTATGGGATGTCCTCTTGGTCAGTTGGGATTAGCTGTCCTGGCTAGGTCCCCTCCAAGCTTCTTGTACGCACCCAGCCTACTCGCTGGTGTGGTGGGGTGGGGTGGAGAGGAGTGAGAAGCAGAAAATGCCTTGACTTTGTGTAAGCACTGCTCAGTGAGAACTAAAATGTCTCTGTGTTATCAACTATGTTTCCAGCACAAATCTAAAATGTAGCCCCCTACTAGCTACTATGAAGAAAATTAATCCTATCCTGTCCCAATGCAGCACATATGGGTTGCAAAAATTAAACTACTAAAAACAGTTTTCAGGTTGTCATGGCTAAGTAGGATATATAAAAAATTTGGAAGATAGATTTAAGGAGACAAATGCTTGTAGTTGTGAATACAAAGTCACACTGAAGGTGCCCCATCACACCACTTTTGTAGTCACATTCTATTTTCATGATGCATCATCGCTTTCAAATGCTTCTTGTTAAGACATACTCCAGTCTTTACAATAAGGTAAGCAGACATTGTAGCTGATATAAGAGCAGGTGACAAGGAGAGAGGGGAGGGTGCAGCAGGGACCAATGTATGATTTTTTTTATTATTATTTTTTGTAAAGCAGGTATATACCACCATTTTCACCAAAATAAGAATTTGACTGTTGATATATAACACATTGCTGAAAATGCTGGGTTTCACAAGCTGTAATACCTATAAACCACTGCATGAAGCATTTAATTTCTAATTTCTGTTTTGGCCAAAGTGTTAGTGACATGTCAGTTCAACCTAGTCTCCCATTCTCTAATAAGACTTTTTTTTTTTTTTTTTGCACAACATGAAGACATAGGAGAAATATTCAGAAAGTTTAAAAATACCAATGAAGTAAAAATAGTAAGGTATTTTATTATATTGCTGTTGCCAAATTTCAGAATTAAAAGTTACTTTCTCGAAAAAAAGTAGAACCTCTTGAACTTTATAAAATGAAAGAATAAAATCTATCTCTTAGTATTGTGCAAACTTATTAAATGGTCATGACATCCTGTGACTTTTGACTCCTTTTGCTTTACCCTCATCATAGTAATTTCTGTGATGCACTAAGTTGTTCAGGTTACTTAATCAGTAACCTTAAATTTGTATGGTTTTAGTGAGTTGTAAGTTTGGCTTTCTGGATGAAACAAAAAGCAGTAACTATAGAGTTGGCAATTAGGACAACCGTGCTATTGCTAATTCATTTCTAGCAACTTTGTAGTAGGAAATAACTAAAAAGGAGGTTACTAATTAACATATTAGTCTAGTAGTTAATGTGAGGGCTCAAAAATTAAGAGAGAGAGAGAATGTAATTCCAAACAAGAAAAGTTATTGCGGAAAATGAAGGTAAAATCATCTCACTTTCTCTCACCATCACCCCAGTTCTACAAATTAAAATATACTCTATTACTATTGCTGTACTACAGCATTTCTCTTCTGAATGTGCATGCTTAATATACTTGTATGAAATTCATGTCTTGTAGAACTGCCTTATGAGATTTGGTAACTTCAAGCAATAAAATGCTTAATAATACAAGCCTGTATTTATTTATCACTCCATTGTTTTGATCCACCTAAAAGGAACTGTGAGAGTACATACAAACTGTGCTATATGCATGCACATTATTTCTTGCACTCTCAGGGAAAAATACTTTCATTAGCTCTCTGATAGATTTCAGAATGGGAACTTGATTTGGGAATTACTAATGTGCTCACATTTTCTTCAATATAATCTGAATTTCTAAACAAACCCCCCCCTCCCCCATACACTGTTTTTAAATGAAGCTGAAGTGGAAAATTCTTGGGATATTTTTTTGTTTTGATATATTGTCTCTTTCCTGTCAGGATTCCTGCACCCACATATCTGTCAACAGCATTCCCTGTGGTTTCTTCTGATGTGCCTGACCGGCCTGAACCTGTTGCGCCTGTTCAGATTTCCCCCGCATTGGCATCTGTATGTCAGGATGGACTGTGCCGTAATGGAGGGACTTGTCATCCTCTCTCTCTGCCTACTGGGGCCGCCTCATTTCAGTGCGACTGCCCACTACACTTCACTGGTCGGTTCTGCGAAAAAGGTAGTTGTGGGTCATTCTTTCTGTATTAGTTGTGCTAATTCTTATGCTTAGGAGATGGAAAAGGGGAAGAGAAGGCAATCAATGTTTCCCTGCTTTTCATCCAAGTTACTGTTGGAAACTCAGAAGTAAATTCATTGAAGTATTTAGAATAATACTTACTTGCAGCATAAGTTTGGTGGTATCAGCCAGGCACTAGAAAAGATAGCAAGCTTGAGTAAATAGAAAAAAAGCATTTGTGCAAATTGTTGTGCACTGTGTGAATGCATATTATGCAAAGTAGTATTTCTGAGACAGAAGAAAGTTTATGAAAATAAGAAGATATCCTCAAAAGTTTATATAGTTTCCATTTCTACAGATCGAGGTGTTTTTTTGCCACTGTAACTGGTCCTTTGTTTAAAAAGGCTTTTTTTACTCTGCTGCTCGTTTGCACTTCCATTGTACTACTGTTGCTCATAAAGCAGGTATTAGTCAAATAAACATAATTTAAATAGAATTTGAATAAAAAATAATTCTTCGAACAATCTGGGTTTCTTTGTAAAAGAATCAAGGCTGTAAGACAAACTGATCAATGTTACTATATTGTAATTGCAATTATTTTGCAATACTAAATTTCAGAAAGATCTTTTTGTGACATTTTACAGCTGGCTTCAAAATCTTTACTTTTAAGGTGCAGGGGTTATAAATGGCAGTGGATAATTCTCATAGTATTAAAGGGCATTACCGGCGTACAGGAAGAAAAACAAAATAAGTGTCTAGATTATGGTTATATAACTGTAACTTCCTGCTAATGAACTTCCCATAGTATGAAATACAAGCTACTAGAGTTAAAAATGTTGATAGTGTATCTGAGCTAACATCACCTCGTATTATTGTCTGAAAGTAGGTCATTACACTCACTGTATGTGAAAGCAATCAATGATTGCAAACTTAAAAGAAAAAAGAAATTGTCATGTGCTGCTTAGATACCAGGGACTATTTTATCTTTCTTTTTTTCCCAATTTTATAACAAATTGCATCACATAATTTCAAATTGTCAGTCTAATTAAGTAATTATGTTGAATTCTGTAAATATCTTCTATGCATTTGGTATCTGGACATACTCTCTGCACTTGCTTTCAGTACATGGCAGTTCTGCAAACTGAACAATAAAATAGTGGAACCAAAAAAGCACATTTTCTTCTAAGGGAATAGATTAAGTTACCATTCCATGTGTGTTGCAATGAAGATTTTTCAATATTTCAATTGGTTTATTTATTTTCCCATATTTTATGTGCCAGAATTCCCTTCTGTGTTCCAAAGAATGCAGTTGGCATCCTTTGCATCAGCATCATCTGCAGTATTTTGGATGGGAGCAGCTTTTGGCTTTTCTCAAGGGGTCTGCCAGGAGTAAGCAATGTTAAATTTAAGTGAAAGTTTGGTAGACATTCTGGTTAACAGGCTGCAACAGTGTATATACGCAACCTCTCTGTTCTGCGATACCTTGTCTGGACTTCACTAGTGTCAGGTTGCCGCCTTCTCCTGACCTAATCTATCTTCCTGTTGATCTGTCAGTCTCCAGGAGTCTTTGACAGTTTGATGTTTTTAATGAAAACTGACATAATCTATCTTTGAATTGTATTATCTGGGCTGAGCACTTATCTCCCTGTTCCACAGACTTTAATGGAAGTACCTTCTAGTCTATTGACAGAAACAGCTACATTTGGGTTGCTTATTCAAAAATACATCATTGTAAATCATTTCTCCTTTGCAATTTAACTGATACAGGCCTGCTGAGTTCATACAATGCAATGAGTTGATTGTCTTTCAACGATATTTCCGAGGGAATCTTGCATGTTTATCTTACCTGTGTAAATGAAGGGGTCACCTTCTCTCTTTGTTATTTTGTTTCAAAAATGCGTAAAAATATAACTGTATAATGACTGCCTGTAGAGCAGATTAAAAGCAGGGGATGATTACAATAAATTGCAGTTGAAACCAAACCTCTGAAGATAAAGACTAAAGCATCCTATGTTAGGCACACTGGTAGCTATTCCATTCAATAAAGTCAGAATGCAAGCCTTAAAAAAAAACTGAAGCAATTAGATCCTTTTGAGAATATAACCTCAGTTGCATAATCATTTCATCCTTTCACTGGTTGTGTCTAATTTCCATGAGATATCTTTTTTTTTTTTTTTTTTCCTATACTTGGAAGAGATGCTGTTTTGTTTGCAGAGCCCTACAGGTGTGCTTGATGATAAGATTTTAACACCGATCCATTTTTCTGCATCAGATGTCTTTTAATAGTTCTTTAACGTTCCTCTTCTTTTTCCCTTTCTGCAAGAAGACCAATTACGGAGTTCCTCTTTTCATAGAGCTCTGCTTTTACACCCTACAATCCCACCATCAATACAGGGAACAGCTTCCTTATTCATGTTTAACAATCCTGGGTCAGCCAGGGTTGTGGTATGTGACAGGCTCATCGGCTGCTCGCTGAGGCAGCTATAGCACAGGGCATACGCTGTCATATTGCAGATTTAGGTAGATCAGGATCAGATTTGATGTAAGTCCTGGGTTCAGCAGTAGCAGTCATTTTTTCTCCTTCTTAGTGGCTGGTGCAGAGCTGTGGTTTTGACTTTCGGCCTGGGAACAGCGCTGATGTTTTTAGTTGTTGCAGTAAAGTTTAGTCTGACCAAGGACTTTCTGAGACTCATGCTCTGCCAGGGAGGAGGGGAAGCCAGAAGGTAGCAGAGACAGGACACCTGACCCAAACTAGCCAAAGGGGTATTCCATACCACAGCACATCATGCACAGGATGTAAAAACTGGCGGCAGGAACCAGGAAGAGTTAGTTCATGGCTCGGTCGTCAGGTGGTGAGCAGCTGTATTCTCTTTCCCTTATCATTGTTATTATTGGTGGTAGCAGTAGTGATTTGTGTTATACCTTAGTTACTGGACTGTTCTTATCT
>JARCZZ010004986.1:33234-65959 GCA_030323915.1 Brotogeris chrysoptera
GGGGAGGGGAGACTCCAGAGACTGTTTGGCTTTTCCTGAGTTACAGCTGGGCTTAAACCATGACAATGTAGCCTGTATTTAACAGTTGAAGAGTAACTGAAGCATAATGTCATTTTACTTAATTCCAAAGTTTCAATGAGATTGATAATTTCATGTAATGAGACCAGAAATCGCCCAACTGAACTAGCATTATAAACCTTTGATAGTCAGAGACCAGTTCTTTAAAGAGTCTGGAAAGAACTCATAATTGCAGAAGATAACAGCATCTGTAATCATTTTATAATTATTTACTCTAAACATTGAAAATGATAAGCTAAATTATCATCTATGCAATCCAGAAGATTTTTCCAGTCAAGAGAATTGTCTCTTAACTCCTTAGAGATAGCTGTGATCTGTTTTAATCATGCTGTAATATATACCTCTACATTCCAGTAATATATACTTATTAAACATCTTAGTGGTCTACTTTGCACCTATCACTAACTACAGGTCGGCAAGAAAAATATCACTCACCCAGCTGGCATAGTAACAGTCAATATGGCATACCACAGGTTCCTATACACAAACCCTGTTCAGATATTCTGGCTTCATTAGATTGTGTTGCATATGTCTAGGTTAAGATATGCCAGTTAGTGACAACTATATATTTCTTACAGTGTATAAGACCAACTTCTAGAGTGAAAGTAACCGAATACTATTATCTCAATTATGTGGTTTAATTTGATAGTGTGTTATTGTATGCATTATTGCATTTTCTTATTTGACTGCTCTTTAACAAATAAACTTCAGTAGGTTGTTCTGCCCATATAAGAAATATGTTCCAAGTCAAAATAGTCATTATGGACATATTAGGGCCAAGCCAGTTCATTTAAATGCATAGTATATTTACAATCAAATATCTCTGAATCTGAAATGTCTCTAAGTGACAATTTTGAAAAGTGAAAATCTATCTCCAATTTCCTAATGAAATAAAAATTCGCGGGTATGAATCAGTGTATTTGCCAAAGTCAAACTGAAGCTATCAATGCTGGATATATGCCGAAGTATACTACAAATTACCAAAGTTATCTGGAAATAAAAAGTTGCTACAAGTTTTTCTTCAGAAACTCGAGCCTCTGACCTTAAATGCAGTGTAGAAAATTTGGTGTCAGTGTAAATTTAAACTTTATTACTGAGCAGTGAGTGCTAGGTCATACACTAAAAAGGGAAGATTCTGCGGATAGGGAACACAGTGCAGGGTAGTGTACTCTGAGCTAGCTTTTTTATTTTTCCTTTCTGGGTAAATAGGTCTTTTGACTTTAATATTAAATGTGTCATTCTTTCATCCATGAAACAATTATTAGCTAAGAGGCTGTATCTGTTTCATTGTGAAATCCCCACACACTAGTGAAAAAAATGCAATGCTTTAGTATGAAGGCAGATGGTTGTCTATTGCTGTAAAGTTCATAGCAATAGGTTTGGAATATCACTGTCTTGTATGCACAAAGAAAGTATGTCCCTGACTATTAATTATAAGATTAACATTTCTAAAGTCACCAAAATTTTTTGCATTCTGTGGAAGTTTTATAAACTGTTCAATAAAAAGAATATTTAAATGTCATGTTAAAAAAAGGGAAATCTTTTTAATTTTTATATGTTGCCTGTGTATACTCTGTACATTACTTAAAGGTCAACTTTCACAAAGCTGCAAAACTGGGAGTAATACAGGGGGTTGTTACACGCATTTATCTGGCAACCGTCCCACCTGGGGACTTTGTTACATTTGTCCCTTGGGATACACTTGCAGAATTCCTGATTTGTCGAGTAGTACTTTATAATACCACCCTAACATTAGAGGTTTCTTTTACTAGCAGATTTTATAGAGGTTTTTCCTAACTTAACATTTCTAACTTGCATCATTGACCAGTATGTCAATGTATTTGGTTTTGAAAATAAACATAATTGGTCCAATTTCTGTGATTTCAGCCATATTTAGAACAATCTCATGTCCCTGTAAGTCATAAATCTATTTATCTATTAATAATGTTTATACTTTGTATGTATGATTTAAAACAAGTCTGTGACAACTTCCACAAAAAAGAAGGATGAGGAAGCAGGAATCATATGAAGATGTGTGAGTGAGGAAGGACAGTTGTGTTTTCATCTCCACATTCAAGTCTCTGAGATACCCAGAAAGAAAAATGTGAGACTATCACCCCATATGCTCTGTTTTTTCAGAGTTCAGGTGTTCTTTCACTCATTTTGTCCTCCCTCAAAATGATTCATAACTTGGTAAGTCTCTATGACTAGAAAAACAACATGTTTAGAGCTATGTATAAACTTCAGTAATTAATGTCATAAACCACAGCCAATGTATGAACATATGAGATATTTATTAATTTCCCACAAAATGCATTTATATGTGTATGTAAAACTTTCACATGAACTCTCTAGATTTGGGCTAAATTTAAAAAAAGTTCGAAGTTTTCCCCTCAGGTTGAGAAGACGACTTTAAAAATTAAAACACAGTAGGGCACTTAAGAACAAAGATTTATCCAGAATTTAAATAACTTTGTATGTTGGCTTTGATATACAGGTTGCACTTGCAACTATTTTAAAACTATGTGTAGGAAATAGTTAGCTATTCCCATACAGTTTACTTGGTACATTAAAATTCAACAGAAGTAATATTTTGATGAGCAATAAAAAAAGAAAAAAAAAAAAAAGGAATTATCTAAATTAATGTTCTCTGCAGTTTTACCTGTGGGTCTGACCTTGCACTTTGATATAAGACTAGCCAAACCTTGTGAAATGTAATGTCTTAGTGTTTCATATTGCCATGCGTCTGTGAGTAATCACATTAGGTGCCCAGTCACCTGGACTTAGTATATGGTTGCTGCAGTAAAGTATTGTTTAAAAATATTTTTCTTATCATTTGAGTGTTATAAAAAATGAGCATTCTGCTATAAGGTCTTTCATGCAGAAGCACATCTCAAGAAGTCAGCCTTTTCTGGGAAAAAAAAATGAATTATAAAAGCAGTAGAAACCTCTTTGTCTTCCCGTGTAGATCAGACCTGTGAAATTTGGCATTTCTGTCATTAGGTATCTGAATCACTATTTCTTTACTGTGGATGAAAGTTTTCTTGTCATAGTCATCTTTAGGAGAGCTGAAACCACCCTTACAACACCTCACCACCCTTACACCACTTTTGTAAGGGTGGTGAGGCACTGGAATGGGTTGCCCAGGGAAGCTGTGAATGTTCCATCCCTGGCAGTGTTTAAGGCCAGGTTGTTCAGACCCTTGGGTTATATGGCTTAGTGTGAGGTGTCCCTGCCCATGGCAGGGGGCTTGGAACTTGATGATCTTGAGGTCCTTTCCAACCCTAACTATTCTATGATTCTGTGAAACAATTTTATAACATATTTTAGACAAGAACAGATAAGAGAAAATGAAACAATGGCAAGTTTAGAATTTGTGGGGAACAAGTTTTCTTCTATTCATTTTCTGCTTGAAAACGTCAGTATAAAATTGATTTTTTTCTAAACCTTGTTACCTATTCAGCTGTTAATCTCCCTGTGCCTTCGATTCACTTTACATTCAAAGATAACCATTGCTGCATAGGTGACAAATACTCGCTCCTTTTCTTTCTTTACTTATCCATTTATGGCATTTTCTGGAAACACCTTTCAGTGATGCTTGAATTGCTGTCATTTGTTCTGTTGGTGCTAATTTCCTGATAATCAAGTTATCTGTGGAAATGTTATTTGTCTCCCCAGGCTGTATGGCAATGCTTATTTTCTGCGCTAGACTCATTTGCATTCTTCCACAGGAAAAGCCATGTGATAAAGTAGGTAAGGTATTAAATAATGTCTTTGAGCTTTATTATGTAGCCTGTAAGAAAGAGACAAGAAGACTGGATTGCTTTTATAGCACAGAATAAAGTTATTTAGTCCTTTTACCAGTGAAATCAACTGTGTTAGTGACAGGATAACAGTATATTGTGCTACTATGACATTTTGATTTCAAGAATGCTGTGATTAAAAACATGGGGTTTTATTTTTTTCATTCCTGGATACAAAGGTGTGCAGCTGATCTGCTCAAAGAACACTCTCAGGAGCTTCAGCTAGCTGTGAATGTGAAGTGAACATCAGGATTCTCTAGGGAACTCCCTAAAGCAATCTGCTCAGAACAATGCCAACTGGCAGATTCTTTCACGTCCTATTCCAAAGTGTTCCAAAGTGAATGGTCATTCTGGGAGGACACTGACCACTTATATGATGTAGTTACAGAGGAAATGCCTTTGCCCTTTCCTGGCCTAAGCATAAAATTGTCTTAACTATGAAACCCCACATTTTTTCTAATTAAGATTGCCTAGCACATTCCTTTTTATGCATCTTCATGGAACACTGGTGCTTATGTTTACATAAAATTTCAAACTATTGTTGTTCAAAGGGGAGGAAAATTTAAGGTTAAGAAATCACTGCTTTGAGGCTCCTTAAGAGAGCAAACCTTCCTTAGAGGGAAAGAAGTCAGCTTATACTATAAAAAAAAAACATATTTTCTTCTACAATTGTATTTTCTTTACATTTGTGATAACAGTTTTTGGTGATAAAATATGCAAGTAATTATATAGCAAAACCACCTTATTTATTTAGGTATTTATCTACCCAGGAAATTCAGGATTTGAAAGATGAATTTCCTATACGTACTTATTTACATTCTTCATGCCTGTAGATCAGTTCTGTGCAGAATGTTTGGGAGGTTCAAGAACTACAGAGCATGGAGAGCCCCCTGTGTTTTCATGAAAATACTGAATATATCATCAAACAGATCAAAAAGTTGAGGCATTTGCTGTCAGATTCCTACTTTCTTTTAGATTCATATCTAAGAGAGAAAATTGCATAAATAAAAATAATTTTCCTATGAGGATGGTATGGTCCTGTATCAAGAATTTTCCTTAATGAATTCTTCCACCCTATAAGAGAAAAAAAAAAAAAACCACTGTATCATATATAAATAATACAAATCTCTTGCATATTGAATGCAAGGGAAAATACACAAATATGGGAAATAAAACCAAGAGAATAAAGGCAAGCATCTTGTTAGCCTCTACCACTCATAGTGGGAAACTGTAGATTCATCTGACTTCCAAAAATGTTTTACAACACATAGCATTATTCTTAACATTATCTTTTTGATATGATCATAGCTGTAGTGACTAGGGGTTTTTATTCGTCAGAACAACATGCTTCAGCAACTGGTGAGATTCAGCAAAATAAGGAGAATGAACAAATAAACAGAAGCTTATATGAGTAAAATATGTATGATGTGACAAAGTGCAGCATTTAAGGTTTCTCTTGGAGTTAACAGAAGAAGCCCATTCTCTTCTCAGACACCTCTTCACATACATTTTCTTGAATAACAGGGATTACGTTACTGGGAATTTTTTTAAGCTCAGTGCAAAACAAAAAAGATTTATCATTGAAACTTTGTACAAGGTTTAAATTGTGAAGTTGTTATTTTAGTAGCAAAAGAAGAAAAAAACCCTTAAGATAGGAATATTCCTATTAAATACATGTGTACTTCATTAAATGTCTTGTTAAGAGCATAGTAGAATCAGTATGCAACCCTCTTTGCTCCAGGAGATTCTTATATAGGAATTTTTCAGGAACTCCGGTTATTTTAATTCTGCTCTTGATATAAAAGCATTTTAAATCACTCATTAAAAAAAATGAATACATAGAAAAGGTGCAGAAAATGTGGAATTTACACGCACTAAAAAAAGTTGAGTGTGAAGGGACATTTCATTCATTGCCTTTTGAAATCCAGGACACTGCATAAATCTCTTCCTTTAAAGATGAAGCCAGACAGACTCAAGACAAGAAATTGTATGATAAAATTCAGCTCCAGATGATCAGAATCAGTCTCCCTTTTTCTGGCATTTCTAGAGACCAGCCTGGGCGCAGTTGAGAATAAAGGGAAAAATGTCAGCCCAGATTTAAAGCCTGAATATTTTTGTGAGTAATCAAGATGATGATGCTTGAAGATCTTAAATTTATCCAGAGAGGCTGGGGAGGAAAAAGATTTTGATGAAACAGTTTATTTGGCCAAAACAGTACTTTGTGATCCAAAATATTGGCTTAAAATGTGTTTGGTACAAAGGTCACCCTTGCTTGTTTTGTTTGGTTTGTAAAACAACAAACAGTTTCATGGGGATTTAGGTACATTACTAAGGCCTTTGGTCCCTGTTAAATATGCTAAACAGCTGATGACATTTAAAGATAGGAAGAGGGAAGATAATAAAGAAACTCCTACTCTGCTATTTAGCAGGAGGCAGGACAGAGTTCTGAGCTGGCATGATAGGGCAGCTCAACACTGAAAATATTCTTGAAATACTAAGCTAGAAAAGCAAAATGAAATGAGGAGTCGTAAAGGAAAGTATTCGTTGGCATTATATTTAATCCAGCTAAAAGTATCATATAAGAATAAAAAAAATCTTGGACACAGAGAATGTTAACAAAAACTCAGAACTATCTGATGAGGGATGCTAACATTTTATACTTGACATTTCACAAACTCTTTCAGCTTGTGGTATTATCATCTTGTATCAGTGCAGAGGTGTGTTTCTACTTTGTTTTTCTTAAAATGAGATTTCAGCAAGGATATTACCAAGCCCTGCATTTGTCTGCATTTTATGTTATCTCTGAAAATACATTATACATTTGCTGTATTTCCAGAGCAGAGACATTCTTCATTCTTTTTTCCAGCTCCAGTAGTGTTACACTGAAATCCTGCTGAGTTATTACAGTTTGAGAAACAGTAGATTAATACTATCCTATTATATTGCTGTATCTTATTTTTCACATAAACAACTAGCCAAAACTATGTAGAACTCTATGAGTAGTGCTGCATCTCATTCCTGACAATCAATAATGCTTAGGCATTGTGCATGACATAAGGATTTTTATAAGTTCTGAAAATGTTTTCATTTATCTATGCCATGATTTTTTTTGCTCATAATATGGCTGTTTTCATTCTCTGCTTTAAAAGGTGCTCTCCTGACAAAAAGTGTCTTCCCCCTTAACATTTGATTAATGAGTCTTTAAAAGAAGATATAATCAATGTCTGCCTAAAAAAAAAAAAGAAAAACCAGGGAGAGAAATGCTTAAAGTAAAATACTCTGAAATGTCATTATAAGTAGTGTCTTTGCTAATGACAGAATTGCTTCTTTCTGAGCCTAACTAACACGGCTTCTTCCTTCCTTTGTAAATGTTATGCTACAGACCATGCAATACTGATATTATGTCATTTTTTTCCAACTTTTTTTTCCCTCAAGGAATAAACAGGTTATGTGCTACTGTGTATATGTGTATAATACATGAAAAGCATCTAGAAATACTGTGTTTCGACTTCATAATCGTTTATCTCTTTTCCTGTTACCTTTTCTGTTTGTTTATTCTCCCTTAGTTTTGTAGCTGTTACAGTCTCTTGTGACTTGCCTACCCTCTACTCCAGTGCAGTGTGAACAGAAAAAAACTGACTCTGTATCTCCTTTTTATGAGCCATGGTATAATTATAGGGACATTTTTAACATCTCCTTGTATTACACAATTTCTTTGTTACCCTTACATGCACGACAGTGTCAAAAAGGGGGACCTGGTCTGAGGTCTTTTAATCCCTGCTCAGATGGAAGGTGATGTCTTCTGCGTGCTGCCTGCTCACTGTTACAAACTTGCATTATTCTTTTTGTGGTCCAGTTATGTGGAAAACATATATAGTCCATCATATGTGGAAAATTTTTGCTTTCCAGTCCAAACCAGTTTAATCTAAAGTTAACTTTACAGATACAGCAAAGCATATATTAGCACATTGCGCATCAGCTGCAACATCATTCTGTGAGGCAGTCTGAGCCATTTGGTAGCTGTTCAGCTTGCTCACCTAGAAGAAGTAATCTGCTCATTTCACATGAGTCAGGAGATGTATTCTGTGGTAAAGGCATTCACAGTAGTTGTGGCTAAAGGTGGTTTTGGTGGCCCCTGTGGTGGGAAGATAGGTCAATAGAACTTTATCACATTTGATCAAGTGAGTGAGACAAGAAGCTAAAGTGATGTTCTTTACTATTGATGTTTTTACTAAATGCTTAATTATAGTATTTAGTAAAATGCTAAATGCTGTAATTAAATTATAAATAGAAGTATTTTTTCATATTTTTTACATAAAATACTCCTGAAGTTTTCTCATTGCTTTTAGGTGCTATCTGCAAACGCTTAGTGTGCTTTGTGGTTATGTATAAATGATTACAATAACTTTGAAAATGAGATAATACTTAATGAACAAAATCTGAATTTAATTATCTATTGATAGAAATCTGGGTGTAAGTCTATGTTGTGGTTTAAGCCCAGCTGGCAACCCAGAACCATGCAACCTTTTGCTCACTCCCCCTGCCCCCTTCCTCCTCCTGCTCCCGGAGGGATGGGGAGAAGAATCAAAAGTATGTAACTCCCACGGGTTGAGATAAGAACAGTCTAGTAACTAAGGTATAACACAAAATACTGCTGCTACCACCAATAATAATAATGATAAGGGAAATAACAAAGGAAGAGAATACAACCACTCGCCACCCTCTGACTGATACCCAGCCAGACCTGAGAGTGATCTCACTCTTCTGGGTAACTGCCACCAGTTTATATAGTGGGCATGACATGCTATGGTATGGACTACCTCTTTGGTTAGTTTGGGTCAGGTGCTCTGTCTCTGCTTCCTCCCATCTTCCCCTCCTCCCTGGCAGAGCATGAGACTTAGAAAATGGTTGGTCAGAGTAATCATTACAGAACAACAACTAAAACCACTGGTGTTATCAGCACTGTTCCCAGGCTGAAAGTCAAAAACACAGCAATGCACCAGCTGTTAAGAAGGAGAAAAGTGACTGCTAATGCTGAACCCAGGTCAGTCTAAAACCAGTCATGTTTAGTCTAACCAAGTCCAACTTAGACTTTTTTCTTAAAAGACCATGAATGTTTCCCTGTTGCCATTACTGAATAAAGACTGAGCCATGACATTTCTTCCTTTTCTTAGTTTCCATTCATATTTTCTGTGCTACAATTAATTTTTTATTCTGGCTAAAAATGGAAAACATTCTAGTAGAATGAAGGTATGGCAGCATAAGTATTAAATAACTACTTAGAAGAATAACGATGAAAGCAAATCTGAGAAAAGATTAACCTTCAAGTATCTTCATAATGTTTGTAAGCATTGTTTCTTTTGCCCTTAATGTTTTTGAACAATAGCATGTGCAGAATAAACCCAATAAATTTTTCCAATCACTACTTTGGTATGTAGTGGTGTAAGGCCTTTATTTACTTCCTTTTCTAATCCTGGAATGTCTGATCATTCAGATCAGTTCTTTTCAAAAGCTAATATAATGTAATAAAGAGCATGAGGCTCAGTTGAATTGGCAACCATTGTGATCTTAAAAATTGATAGAACACGTTGCAGGTGAAATAGAAAAAAATCATTAAAATCTGGGGTTGAATTTTTATTAATATATTGGTCAACTACAGAGGCAATATTAAGAAATGTTTGGAGAATTCAAATAAATAGCTGAATAACTTCACTGCTATCAGCCAGAGATTATTTCAGAAAGTATACCCAAATATGGGTGTACCAATCTCTCATTAGTAATTACTATGTTCTACTCATCCTATTTTTGACCACAAAACCGAGGGCCTGCATTTTGTGGTTTTCTGCTTGTTCCAAAAGTCCTTCTCTTGAAATCTGCAGTAGCTTGTTGCTTATTTTCATTGTTTTTGTGACCAGTGGACCATCACATATATGATACAGCAGAGAACAGAATCCACCACACATCTTAACTTGCTGCTCTGCACATGTCACATCAGATCTACAGGAATAATAAAGGAAAGGGGGAAGGGATTTAAGGAGGAAGAATAACGCATATATTCTGAGATAACTTGAATCAATCTAGTTAAACCACAGAAATGGTTTTCTTTGGCTGTACACAGTGGATTATAAAAAGGTAGCAAATAAAAAGACCTTCACAAAGGTGGAGCATAAAGAGAGATTGGTTTCCAGAGAGTTTGACTTAAAAGAGACAAGTTCTGGATAAAGAGGATGTCAGGTAGCTTTGCAGAATTGGTTTCCTGGGGCCAGCTATTCAGTTGTTTCATGGAAGGAGTAGAGGTACTTGCACAGACAATGTTCAGTGTAAGGAAAGAAATAACAAAGAAAAGCATACTGAACGAGAAATAAAATACACTGTCGCAAATCAAAGAATGTGACTGTTTCTCAGTTAACACGGAGTGTATTTGAGGAAAGAAATAATCAGATAACAAAGTGAAAAGTATCCCAGCCTCCACCCCCAAGAAAACCTACAGTAATTTATTAGAGAAAAAGCCTCTTCCTGGCAGTAGTTTAGAGAGAGTACTTCAGGGCACCAGAAGCAGCTCTATACATGCTCTGCAAGAAACTGATTATCCATTTACTGATGAATTATTTCTACTGTAGTCTTGACAAGTTCAGTGTTTGATAGAGAAACTGTTAACATTAAATAGCATAAGAGACTAAAAATCAAGTTCTCCTATATTCTTGAATTAGCCTCAGACTCACTCTATGACCTTGGACTTCCGTTCCCACACTGCAATTCTTTCTGCACATTGATTTGTGTTTTTTTTGTAGGATAGTAACAGTGTGATTCTGCTTGCCAAGTAGCAATTCACTCTTCATTTTTTATCTAGCTGTTTTTTAAGATTCCCAAAGCGGCCTCAAGGAGGTCCTTATTTACATCCTTTCTAATCATGAGATGTGTGATAATTCCAATCAGCTGCCTTTGAAAGCTAATACAGTAGCATAAAGAGCATGAGGATTAACAAATTAGTAGGTAGCATAGTGTGTCAGGTTTCGCCCATTAAAGGAAATGTATCTGACAACAGTCATTTCCCACAAAAGTGAATTCCAAAACCTTTTTTAATGCCAAGGGTCAGCAGATCACCCAGAGATGCTGTGTTTTCAGAGGCTGCAGCAGCTTACCTTAACTCAGTATGGGATGGTCAGCACAGGCAAACTAACTCTCATAAGAATGCTTGAGAGTAAAAACATTAAGTAGTGGATGCAGGTATTTCTGATCAACAGTTTTACATCCATTGCCAGCATGTAAGACCAACTACAGATATACCATGTGTTTTCAAGGATCTTATTCGTTATATGTTTTCACAGATCACAAACCTTTAATGTTTCTCCGAAACAGGCATATGTACATTATCAATACTTTCTTTTATCTTTTTTTTTCTTTTCCCAGAATATTTTTTTATCTCAACAGAAAGCTTTCATGGATTTGAAAACTCAAAACATTAATGTGCAAAAGAAACTTATTTACACTGGACAATATTATAATATGTATTTTTCTATATCAGTACTGTCAATGCACATCAAATATCCATAATAAATTACTGGCAACATATTCTACTTGTTATTAATAAAAAATATGCCTGTCAGTCTAGTAATTGCATAAAGTCAGTTTCCTTCAGTTTTAATGGAATCAGTTGCACATATAATTTAAAAAAACCCTTTATCCTGGTGCACCTTTCCTCTGTGATTGGCTGATACAAAAGAAAGCTTCTTCTTAAAAGTTGGATACTCAGCATATATTCAGCATGCTAAGCAACCATGCTCTGACAAGATTACTCTTGAGAAAACTCTAAACTCAGGGTTTATCTGATTTGGTACAGATTTAAGAATTTTATAATCAGAAAAAAATCCAGGCCCCATAGTACAGTGTTACTTGCCCTGCTAGCACATAAGTCCGTTTCATGATATGGTAATTTTTATCATGGCATACTGCAGATTATATTGCCATTATTGGGCTTTTGAATTATATTTTGACCAGATGCTGCACGATTACTCCACTCTATGCATACCTTTATGATCAGTGGCAAATGGTCATGCCCTGGCTTCATCTGAGAAATCATTGGTCTTGAAGCAGTGTGTGAAGAAATCATAAATAATGTGATTTTATTAACATGGGAATTCACACATTTGGGAAAATTACTACCATCTGTGTGCATTACTGCAGCATCATGCCTTGTAGACTAGATCTGGTTCACGGCCTACCAACTTTGGATAGAAATTGAATCAGTAAGTATTTTTCTGTACCAGATCATGCAGACAGGCCTCAGTATGTCCATCCAGTTGCTGCGCCTTGAATACCAGAAAGGTCTTATTGCCAACACTTTCATAATGGTCATAAATCAGAGGGTTCCATTTATGGTAGATAAACATGGTAATTTTATTAGGTGCCATATTCTCCATCTACAAGAGGAGGGTTTGTCTGGAAGCTGACCACCCAACACCAGGTCATATTTGCCATATATTTGCAAACAACTTTCTTCCACCCTTAATTTAAAGCTAAATTTTTGAAGGTTTATTGAAACCTTTTTGAATTGAAAAGAAAATTATTGAAAAGGACAAGTGTTTAAACCCATTAAAGACCAAGTCACATCTAGGATCTTTAGCATTTTTAGCCTGTAGAACTGTCTTGAATCAGTGGCAACATGATCCCTCATAGACATAATATTAAAAGTCACTTGCAATTTGACAACCGAGTGGACTTCCTATCTGTGGTGGCATTTTCTTTGTCTTCTGTCTTTACAAGCAATTTCCATCTGAATTGCTGAAAGTAATATTGGAAATACATTTTAATACATGGTCTGAATGTATCAGTGCTATTTCCTAATTTTTATCCTTTGTATGCTTTAAGAGATGGTAACAGCTCTCACATCTGCAGTGTTCAGTGTGTTCTAGTCTTCTGTCTTCAAAACCTGAAATCATCCATGTATTTGCCAGTACTTTCTGGAGAGGTCTCAAAAAAGAATGAAAAGCAAAGCTATCTGAATGCAGTCTATTAAGATGATTTTCATCTGAATAAAAACTTGCTGTTGAGTAGTCTATCACTTAAAAGTCACTTAGCCAGCACTCGCTGATATCACTACAGAATGTGTGCAATTTGGATATTGGTACAACAGCTGCAGAAATAGGCTTATATTTTCATGAAAGCTGCTGTCATTACATCTTTAAGAGGTCAAGGTAATACTTTTTGTTATTTGTGGTCTTAGCACAGAGTATGAGAATTCTCATGGTGCCTTTTGAGGGGAAAAATGCAAATAAATCTTCAACACAAAATAGATACAGAGTATTTCTGTCATTAGTGGAATATATAAGTAGGCAACACATTTTGAAGAAGTACCTAATGTGAAGTGATTAAGTTCTTATTTTCTGTTGCATACTCCAGAAACTATGACAAAGTTATCTAATATATAGTTGAAGTTACGCAGGTGTTTTAGCAGTAATTTACAGAACTTGATATTTACTTATGTATGTCAGTCCTAGATGAAGTACTGTGTAATGCAGTAATTTTTACTACATTTTATAGGAGACTGTTCAGTTTTATGTATATAAATTAAACACTTGATGAAGAATTTGCTATATTGAATATGCAAATTGAATTCAAAGAAGACATGTAACTGAATTAGTCCTTGGTATTCTGTGACTCACTTGGAGACATCTTCAGAGAAATTTATTAGTGTGGAGTTAGCAAAGCCACAAAAACTTCTGCCCATGAGAATAGAAGTCTTTAACTAAAGTTTGATGAGAAAAGTACTAACACTTGTCATCAAACTAGGGTAAAGTGGAATAGAAAACTTACTGTGCTTTGATACTATTGATTATAGACTCCTAAAATAATGCATTATCAGCCAACTGTGCGTTGCTTATAAATGCATTAGAGTTCTGGGACAGGTCACTCATTGTTAAAATTGGCCGGTTAAACCCTAAAGGCAGACAGGTTGCAGAGCCTAGGTGTGAGTGGCCCCTCAGTAACATCCTTCTTGTACTTCTTTCCAGATAATTTTGTTACAGACTATAAAGTATCCTATTGATTGAGCTCTGAAAGTTGTAAATGTGATTTATGTGCTATATTTGATTAAAAGTGTGGCTGCTCTGAGGAGCACAGAAATTTCTGCTCCCTCAGTCTAACACTGTGTAAATCACTTAAATCCATTACCTGAGAGTGTATGCCCTTATAAAAGACTAGCAAAAATGGAAAGCTGCATTGGAAAACCAGGTAGGAGAGTTTTACTTTAACCAGAGTGCTAGGCAAAAAAAAAAAAAGATGTATGACCATCAGAGAACTAAAACATTGCAAATGTTATTCACTGTTAGATAAACTAACACAGTTTTTCCAGCAATATTATAACTACAGTAGTTTGAAGATAGTAAAGTAAAACTTGACAGCAGGTTAAGCTGTCACTCCTGGCATTGTCTTTTTAAGTATTCTTTTATCAGATATACAGTGCTTTGTATCCACTCAACAGGAAGGAAGCCTTCTATAAAAACCTGCAGGATGTGAGAAGAATACTTTTTAACCAGACAACATATTTTCTCAGCTTTCCAGAAGCAAGTATTTGGCTTTCAAATTGTTTACATATGAAATAAGATGTGGTTACAGACTTTGAACTTCCATTGTTTTTAAGTCTGAGCCAGGTGAACACAGATTGAAGATACGTGACATGTGCTTGGTCCTTACTTCTCTTTCACAGACACCTCCTTGTCATGGGGAAAGAGCTTGCGTGCCCTTGTGAGGTTGAGAGTTATGCTGGTGGTGGCATATGCCTCTGATAGGGTCTCCCAAGCCAGACTGGTCTCAACTGAAGGGTCACACAAAGTGTGTCCTTGGGAAGGATGGGCTCACTAGCCTCCGGGCAACCATCCTAGGAGAAGGACAACTCTAATTTAAAACCTGGGCAGATGGAGCTCGTTTAGCCCTGTAAGGCCATCCATCTAAGAGAAGGATATTCTAACCAAACCTACAGCCTGAGGACTTTGCTGTCACGGTCCAAGCTCACTAGGCCCTAGCAAATAAACCTTAGGTGTAAAGGGTGTAGTCTGTTCTGTGCACACTCCCCCTCACCTAAAAAGTTCACTGTGCAGGAGCGAAGGGTTTACTCGCATTTGCAAAGCCCTGTAGCAATAGCCAAGGGATGAAGCAGCAGGTACAAAGGTGCACTGGAAGCTGCAGATCCAACCCTGCATGCAGGCGGTTCAGGACATTGGTTGCTCGAGATTAACCCAGGAGATGACAGTCTTGATCGGCAACATCCTGAATGACCAAGCAGCCTTTTTCAAGGAGACCACTGCTTGCTCCATATGGAGAGAGGCCTAGAAAAGGTGGCCTAGCCAAAGTTCATCTCCCCCTCTACCTGGTTGGCTAGCTGCATCCAACAAGCATCTTCTGTTGTGGTCAACCAAAGATACAGAGACAAAGGCATACATCTGCCTTCAAAGCTGTGTCCAGACTGACACTTGTGTGTTGGAACATCAGAATCATGCTTGATACAGTAGACAGTGGGCGTTCTGAAAGTCGTTCTGCTCTAATTGCCTACGAACTGTCATGACTTAACATTGACATTGCTGCTGTCAGTGAAGTTCACCTTCATGAGGAAGGAAGCCTTAAAGAACATGGTGCCTGTTATACACTTTATTGGTCAGGCAAATCCAAAACCTTAAGTCATCTCTCCGGAGTTGGCTACATGATTAAAAACTCCATCATCTCTAAATTTGAAAATTTGCTGACAGGTCATTCTGATCACATTATCTCCTTACACCTCCCACTACACTAGAGCAATATGTTATTCTCTTAAGCATATATGCCCCAACTTTGCTAGCTGACCCTGCAGAAAAAGACAAATTTTACACCGATCTGCACAGCCTCACTCAAAAGGTTCCTGCAGACGAAAAGATCATCATCCTTGGTGACTTCAATGCCTGAGTAGGTAAGAACTTTGAAGCTTGGAAAGGAGCACTAGGGAATTATGGTGTTGGAAGCTGCAATGACAACAGTCGCCTCTTGCTAGAGGTTTGTGCAGAGCAAGAGCTTACCACCACAAACACTATTTTCCAGCAGAAAGCCTGTAGACAACCTGGATGCATCCTCGATCTTAACACTGACACATCATTGAGTATGCCTTAGTGCAACAGAGATATGTTTGCAACGCCCATCACACCCAAGTGATGCCTAGCGCAGAATGTCAAACAGACCACCACCTTGTGTTTTGCAAACTTAACCTCCACCTTAAGCCCAAACCTAAGAGAGGTGACATTCTGATGAGGAGGCTCAAAGTTAACAATCTCCAAATAGCTGCAGTGAGACACAGTTTCCAGGCAAACCTTCAAACTAGGCTTGAAGACCATCCCATAAACTCTTCTGAAGTGCTTTGGCAACATATTAAAAATCGCATCCTGCAGTCCTCTGAAGTACCCTTAGGGTTCTCCTCAAATAAAAGTGAAGACTGATTTGATGAAAACAATCAAGTAGTCCAGGAATTGTTTCCAAAGAAGAGATCTGCCCACCAAGCATACCTTGCTCAGCCATCATGTCATGTAAGAAAAGCAGCCTTTTGTCTTGCATACAGTAAAAGCCAACAGAAACTTTGTGACATCCAGAACAAGGGGTGGCTTAACCTAGCAGAAAAGACTCAACTATGAGCAGATTTGGGTGACCACAGAGGATTCTATGAGACTCTGAAAGCAGTGTATGGACTCACATACCAGGTTCAAAATCCTCTATTCAGTGAAGATAGCCAAACACTTCTCACAGATAAAATCTCCATTCTGAATCAATGGTCTGAACATTTTCAAACTCTCTTCAGTGCCAGCCATGTAGTCCAAGGCTCAGGAATCCAGCACATCTCACAATAACTGGTGATAAACAAATTGGATATAGTCCCTGCCATGGGAGAGACTCTTAAGGCCATTCAGCAGATGAAAACTTTCAAGGCAGCTGGGGTTGATGAGATCCCTCCCAAAATCTGGAAGCATGGAGGTCAAGCACTCCATGCTAAATTTCATGAGATAGTTGTGCGCTGTTGGGGACAAGACGAGCTACCACCAGATATCCATGGTGCAATCATTATCACCTTGTACAAGAGAAAAGGATCAAAGTCAGACTGTTTAAACTACTGAGGTATAACTGCTCCCCATTGCTGGAAAAATCCTTGCAAGAATACTATTGGACAGATTACTACCCGCTATTGCAGAAGACCTTCTACCTGAAAGTCAGTGTGGTTTCAGAGCAAATAGAAGTACCACAGACATGGTATTTGTTCTCAGACAATTGCAAGGGAAGTGTAAAGGACAGAACAAGGGATTCTATATAACTTTCATTGATCTTACCAAAGCCTTTGACACTGAGTAGGAAAAGCATGTGGCAGATCTTGAAGCATTTAGGATGTCCCCCCAAGTATCTCAAAATGACTATTCTGTTACAGGAGGATCAGCGAGGCCAAGTCAGATATGGCAATGCACTGTCTGAGCCCTTCCCAGTAACCAATGATGTGAAACAAAGTTATGTTCTCGCCACAACTTTGTCCACAATCTTCTTCAGCATGATGTTCTAAAGGGCTATGGCAGACTTCGATGAACAAAACGGCATCTATATCCGATATCATACTGATGGGAGCCTATTCAACTTAAGGTGTCTGAAGGCCCACACCAAGACCCTAAATCACCTTGTTTTCAAGCTGCTTTTTGCTGATGATGCTGCCCTCGTTGCCCACACAGAAGCAGCTCTGCAGCATTTAACATATTGCTTTGCAGAGGTGGCCAATATTTTTGGGTTGGAAGTCAGCTTGAAGAAGACAGTAGCTCTTTACCAACCTGCACCACAAGAAGACTACCATCATCCTCACATCACCATTGGCAAGTCAGAGCTTAAGTTAGTCCAGCAGTTCAGCTACCTGGGAAGCATCATTTTCTCGGACGCTACGATTGATAAAGAGATAGATAACAGAATAGCAAAGGCATACAGAGCCTTCAGATTGCTCCATAAAAGAATATGGTGCAATAAACATCTGAAGAAAAATACAAAGATTAGTGTCTATAGAGCCATTGTACTGTCTACTCTTCTACATGGGTCTGAATCATGGGTCATCTATCACCATCACCTCAAACGCTTTCATCAGCGCTGCCTCCATACAATCCTAAACATCCACTGGACTGAAAACGTGCCTAATGTTGCTGTCCTTGAATAAGTAAAAGTCACCAGTATTGAGGCCATGCTGCTGAAAAAACAGCTGCGCTGAGCAGGCCACATCTCCAGGATGGAGGATCACCGCCTCCCTGAGATTGTGTTCTATGGTGAACTCAACACCGGCTGCCGCAAGAGAAGTGCCCCAAAGAGGAGATATAAGGACTCCCTGAAACACTATCTTAGCCTTGGCCATGTTGACTAGCATCAGTGGTCCACCCTGGCCTCCAGTCAGGAAATGTGGAGACACATCATACATAATGCTGCTGCCTCTTTTGAGATCACACACAAAATCTGTCTCGAGGAGAAAAGACAACACAGAAAGAACCATGCCCTTCCTATTCCACCTAAGGAGACCTTCCGCTGTGCTTTTTGCAATTGGACTTGTCTATCCTGCATTGGTCTTTTTAGCCATCAGCTCGCCTGTAGTAAGCATGGGTAAAGCCCTTCTCAAATCTTCATTCGTGAAGCCAAGCCATGATGACTTGTCATCATGATAAGATGAATCATTTTGTGAGTACCCACATGACTTATCTCTTATGGCTGATATCCAGTGAGGCTATACTGTGTAAGTTTAAAAGAAAAATGTCTCTGTCTGTTGTGGTTTAAGCCCAGACATAACACAGAAAAAAGCATGCAGTCTCTCTCTCACACACACCCTCCCACCTTGGTCCCCCCAGTTACTGGAGGGATGGGGAGGAGAATTGAAAGAATGTAACTCCCACGGGTTGTGATAAGAACAGTCCAGTAACTAAGGTATAACACAAACCACTGCTGCCACCACCAATAAACCCAGGACACTCTATTATCAGCCTATAAAACTGGCTACCAATTGATCATACTACCCTTGCCATGGACTGCAACTTTTTTGCTATATTAATCATATTCTTAATGAGACTCATTTAACAAGAATATTTCAAGTCTTTTTATTTCAGGATGTGAAGGATTTGGGAGATTAATATTTAACCAGAGTTGAAAAAGCATGTTTAAAACTGATTTTCTGCACCAACCCTTGTATGCATCAACTTTTCATTTATTTATTTATTTTTAGCATAATAGTGATATTTTATCTTTCTTGGACACAAGATGTAAATAGCTGTATCAGTGTACCAAATAGCAACGGAAAAAATGCGATGAGCTTTTAAAACATGTGATAAATTATTTATGAATCTTAAAGTATACACTCCTATACATTCTTCCCACAAACATGATTTCATTGATCACTGATAGCTTTACGTACTTCTGATTTCAAACAGTGCAAAAAATAGGCACTTCCTTCTTTTGGATTAAATGTGTAATTTATCCAAAAGAAGTAACCGAAAGAAGTAATTATCAGGCTAAGTACCATAAAAATACTTAGCCTGAACTGCTGAATGGGCAGTATGTAGTCAAACAGTAATGCTAAGTTGCAGACAATACTTTATTACTTACCTTGCTTAAATCTATATACTTTCTAATATGACAGAAATATACACTAAAATGATTGTGTCCCTCGTGGGTATGTTCTTTTATTTTCTTCAGAAAGTTGCAGAACTTCTGCATTGATGTCACACTGCCCATGAACTTTGTTAAAAGCATATTTTGCAATGAGCTAAATTGTGTTAAAATTTAATATGGTAAGTGCCGTACAAGCAATCACTGTATAATTTTCAGTAAGTCCTTTTCTAGTAGCCTTGCATTGGGAACACTATAAACAATCAGCGTTTAAATCAGGGTATAAGAGTGTCTGAGACTAAACTGACAGTGTGGAAACAAATGGACTCAGGTACTGAAGCACTTTTAGTGCAGATATGTATTTAATGCAAACAAATACAGGCATCCCTGCTTATGGCTAGGTAGATGAGACAGCCTGGGAAAGAAGCCAGGCGAATGAGGGTGAAGGTTCCTCACACAATGTCCCTGCCCCTTGGCGGCAGCAGCAGTGGTGGTGGTTGCTGATGTGATAGGATGATACAGCGCTCCCAGCTGTGGGGCTGGGCCAGGGGCCAGAACACCAGTGTTCTAGCCACTGCATGAGGAGCCCTGTCCCTCAGCTTCCACAGCTCTTGTCAGTCATAGGGGCAGAGGCACAATACCCAGTTCCGATTCTTTTAAGTTCTCATGGAACCTGGCGAATGGCTGCCAGTATGCAGGCTTCCCCGTCTGCTGCTCTAGAAAGTTCTCTACATGCAGTCAAGTGCTGCCATTGCCACTTAGGGACAGCGCAGCCACTTGGTGATCAACAAGGTTTAACCAGCTCTGTGCTGTGGTGAATGGAGAGTTAAACTCAAAGCCCAAAACCATGAACTGAATTAGATCTTTGCCCAGACAGTAGTGTGCTGTGTTCGAGCCTGCTGGGACATTGCTGAAGGTGCAGGTTTCCTAACTGCCTTAAAGTGCATGAATGACTACTCTTCCCGAGTGTAAACACTTGAATAGGAACACTGCTTTTCCCTGATAATATAAAGGTAATTCTTATTTACAAGGACTACTTCTCAACTGGCTATTGTTTTATGGCACTGAAATGGTAAACTGCTATGTAAGTTAGTTGTATTTCATTGGAGTTTGTTTAGCTGCAGTCTGCATACAGTTCATACTGACACTATTTGGATTCTTTTAACATTAATAATAATAAACCAGGGAATTTGATAATGAGCCCTCGCTTTGTTGAGGTTGCAGCATCACCCAAAGGCAACAACAGCAGCATTTTTTCCATTGTTACTTTAACACTCTGAATTCTAAACAGAAGCAGATAGGGAAAAAAGAAAAAAATTTCCTCAGATGCTTTTTAAAGACATGACATGCACAGAAGCATTAAAAGGCAAAAAAATGATGTGAACATGCCTGAAGATCATGTAAGGATAGCTCTTACATTTCTGATTGTTTGCTTAAACATCAAAGATTTCGATTTATGACAAGGAAAAAAAAGGACAATCTACAAGTGCCTTATAGCCACTTTATATAACCAAATTATTGCCACCTAACTAAAATCACTTTTCCCAGTTGCTCTGCCTTTCTTTTTGTTGGCATTCAGGCTGTCAAGTACAGCAGGCTTGGTTTATCCCACAGCGATGCAGCTGCTGCTGCATTTTCACTTTGAGGAATTCTGGCTAATTGTGAGTGCCAATCTTCACATGGTAGTAGACCCCAAACGCAACAAAAGGCTTTCAAACCTAGTGGACCACTGTTCTCTTTCCAGTGCTTGTGCCATTTTTGCCTCTGTGGGTATAGGTGACTCTCACACATTCTCTTGTATTTTCATAGACAATAGAGGATTTGCTAGGTTTTCTTCATTTTCATGCACAAAGCTTGCTGCCATTATATATGGTTAGCAGTTAGTTGCAGTGTAGTCATATTTTGTTGCTCACATGATAGTAAAGATGAAATAGCTTGTGAGTAGCTGTTTATTGAGACCACCCACACTTCATGTACTTCAGAACACCGCATTTTTAAGGTAAAGGTAACTTACTGCTCCTAAGCCTTGTTTCAGCTCATTGTGCAGCCTGCCTTACTGGAGACTCAGTGCATGATTTCCTCAAGACAAGGTACATGCTTCAGAAGTACCATAGAGGTCTAAGCCTAACAGAAGCAATTCTAGCAGACCTAGATACCGGCAAAGTGAAAAATACATTTATCATTTTCTCCACAATAACAACCATTACTAACAATATCTCTGATCCCAGATATCTTAAACTGCTTAAGCAGCTGTGCCTGTCACTGGATTTGATAACACTATAGTTAGCTGCTACCTCAGCCATGTATCATCTATTACAGGGCTTTTTCAGCATTTTGTCAGAAAATGTCTGCCTTTCCAAAGGATTTAAATAAAAATCCATTCAGTGGATGTATACTATAGTATATATTTGCATTCAGATTTATCAAACCTCATGATCCCACATTTTAAACTCACATTTTATATCTCATTACTTGTGACAACACCTCCACAATTGAAGTCATAGACATTGATAATTGAATCTTCTGCCATGTTTCGTAAAGTTTTTTGTGAAATTACATCTTATACATATGACAGTTAGTTGTGTGTCATTTCATAAGTGAACTTATCCCCTCATCAGCATTTCCAAGTGACTTTCTGGTGAGGAGAGCGCAGACTATAATACTCCATGTTTGAAGGGAATTTTCAAGCTATCCAGACAGGTACATTTTAAAAAATGCCTTGGAGGGTCGGGAATGTATGGTTGAAGAACAAAATACACGTCTGTCATTAATTAAGGTATCACCTGTGGAATATGTGGATGTGTCAGGTTATATCATCACATGGCTGAAAGACTTGCTGCTTCTGACAAAATTTCAGCTTGTTTTATGAGTCAGGCCCCCAGACAAACATTAAGCATTAGCAGTTACTTAGCTTGGGTGCTTTTGGGAATGTGACATAGTCATCCGTTTTAATACCTTTCACCAAATACATACCTGCTCCCTTGTTTTGATGATATGAAACTTAGTATGCTTTGCTTTGTTCACTGTGTAGATATTTTTTTTGCTCAGAATTTCTATTAAAAAACAGTAGATCATCAGCAGTAGGATATGTACACATAACCATAGTGTAGCTATAGAAAACTGTCTCTTATCTCCCAGTAAATGATGAACTTTGAAATATGTTGTAGCTGCATTTTGTGATGTGTTTTTTGTTCTCCCTACTTAATTGTGAAAACTTTGCAGAGAAGGAACTGCTCCAACTGCTGTTAGTAAATTCCAGAGAATCTGTCTTGAAAAGAGAAAAATACTATCAGTTATGTACAGTCGCTCTCAAAACTCACTAGCTGTCATAAAGCACTTCAGTGTTTGTCATAACTTGTATATATTTCACATATTAATTGCTATATTGTTTTCATTATTGATATATATTGCCTATGATATCCTAATGAACCACTTATTAATTAATAAAATTAACTATGTATGAAGTATCCACTAAATAAGTCTTTTAAATGAGTGACAGAATGGCAGTATCAGTTGCTGGTTTTGGCTTTTGTGTATTATTTTATACTATTTACACTTGTTTTCAGTTTTCTGTATCATCAGCTCTGGCTGATTATGTTTTTTTTATTTATCTGGGTGGATAAAGTATATTTTATCTATTACAATGAAGAATGCTTCAGAAAAGTAGAATTCCTGTCAGCACAGTTTCTACTGCCTGCATAATTGGGTGTTAGGTTCCATTTCAGAGGATCTATGCATAATTTTAAGACAGTAATGATGCATCAATATATACCTTTCTTCAGGAACTAATGCAGGTCTTGTTCTATCGGTGGGAGTAAAGGTCACCTACATGTAACCAGCTGATTTTGCTGACACAGTGCAGCGTAATACAACCGTCATGTGTTTACCCAAATATCTTGTACAGAAAAGCAGAAAAATTGCAGAGAAAATCTACAAGGAATGTTGCAGCAGTCTTAAATATGCCTTCAGTAGCATTTAGCAGCGTCTGTAAGCTAAACAGTTAATTCCAGTCCTAACATATACTTCTTTGGCACCATCATACGTTTATGTCACAGAAATATGGACTTCACTGTTAATTATAAAATTACAGCACAGTGGATTTCTTTAAAAAATTGAGAGAAAAGAAAATATGAAGATATTTAAGAAACTGAACATTCCTTAAAAGTTATTCTTTGAAATGGCAGGTTGGTTTTTAGGATTGAAGAGCGTCATGCAGCAAAGCTCTAAGATTCTTGTTTCTTTTCTCCAACTAAGCAGAGTGCTTGTAACAGATGGACCAGCAGCACCAACATCCTTACTGAATTACTGACAGTAACATTTTAGAGCATTTATCTCTAGGACATGACAAAAATATCTCCAAGATAATTGATGGGATTAAAATTATTCACAGTACAACTTGTTATGGTGTAGTATTCGTATTGAATCAGAAATGGGATAGCACCGCCAAGTACTTTCATCTACGTTGTTGAAAGCTTTTAATCTCACAGTGATCTTCTCACCTCTCTAGAAAGGCCCCAGCACCACATTTTACATGGTTAATTGGTGTGAAGAAGCAGCCTGAGATTGAGCAGCTTTTGGTGCTGAGTGTGTGGTAACCAGAGCTCTAGCTTCCTGCAGCAGGAATGTATGATGTTTTCCAGGTTACTTCCCAGCTGCCACACATACAGCATGGAAATATCCACTTTCTGTGCATCCATTAACAGTTCTCACTCAAGCAGTGGATGCTGACTAGGTTATCTTTTAAGTTCTCTTCTAACCCCGGCCATTCTGTGGTTCTAAGTGTGGATGATCGGCACTTTTTCTGAGGCTTAAAGGTCAATTGAGTTTAGCCGGACTTAGTCTGTGAATGTTAATTTTCTTGGTTTCCTTTCAATCTGTATAGTTGAATTCTAGCATGCTAGTAACATCTTTTGGACATGAGTCAGACTTTACATTGTCAAAATTTCAGTTTGTTTCATTTAACAAAGTGCTAAACAATTGAAACTCTGAAGAAATGCCTCGCTGATATCATAATATACTTTCTAGCCTTACTCTGTTTGCAGTAAACCTAAAGAAGTAGAAATATTCTCTTATAAACTTTATTATACCAAACTTCAGTGGTCATTTTACATCAACAGTCAATGTCATACCTATAGAGGCTGAAGCTCCACATCAGCTGTATCATAACTATGGCAAAAATATTTCCGACACAGATGATGCTGCTAAAAGTTGTTTATGGAACACACAAAATCCTGAACAAAAGGTGTTGAAATATTCTACTTTATATAGCAGTAGTACCATTTTGATTATCTAAAAATAACCACCACCAACTTTTTGTCATACTTGAGAGATTTTTATTTTTGTATGAAAAATTCTGAACAGGATCATACCAAAATACCATGCAGAGGAGCAAGGTATAACTCTAAAACAAAGATTTGCAATTATAGCATTGTATTATACTAATATAAAATGTAACTAATACAGAATGCATGAGTTAACAGGAAACACAGATGATAAGAGCTTCTGCTGAATGTGTGTTGCAGGTTCATTATTACTATTTTGGGCTAATTAAGCTAACAAGCGTGTTCTGGTCCTTTAGAAGGCTGTGTTTTCCGCATGTGTCCTGAGATAGTACACATTTCATTATCAGTCTAAAAGCTAACAATGTTTTTAAATTGTGAAGTGCTCTGTTTTCTAAAAAAACGAAAGCTTATTTGGCTTTTGGAAGCACAAAATTGAATAAGTAAAACAAAAGACTTATTTTTAGAGATTTTTCACAGACTCCACAAGCTGAGTCTACTGTCTAATTTTTCACCTGATTTAGGATATTATTGTAATCCATGGTGATAAAAATTGATTCTGTTATGCTCTCATTTGTTAGATTATTTAATCTAACATGTTTTACTGTGCACTGAAATATGCTGGAAGGATTCACAATTCACATGATTAGATCTTATCTGACAACACAGTAATGAGCAGCTGAAGAAAAGTAACATTTTAAGGTACTGTATCTAATTCATAAATGAACATGAGTATAGTGTCAACATTTTCACCATTTCCAAAATTGTAGTTCATTTAGGGAAAGATTTTCATGCTTTCATTTTCAAATTAGCAAGTTCTTCTTGCTCTCCGTTGTATGCCCTCTGATGTTCTGTTTCAGATAAATTAGTTGAACTTCAATTCTTTCATTAGATGTCAGCATTTCTCGGAAAAAAAATAATTTAAGTATGAATTAAATTTATTTTTACAGAAACACAGACAAGGGTAGATATGTCTGCATGAACATGAGGGTTTTGAATAGGAATTTCTCCCATGACTCCAGAATGCGCACTGTGTAGAGAAATAATAGAGGGTCAGAGCTTCTTGAGCTCTCCCTGTAAATCTATGCTTATAGAAACCAATTTCTTAATAGAAGATACCCTTTTGTTTATTCATTTTTTATGTTAAAAATGGCAGCTTGTTATATTTTTCTTATGTCTATATACTCTTTAGTCATTAAGATTTCTTCTATTTATTATTTCCTTTAGTAGAATCAATTGCTTTCTGTTATTATTCTCAACAAATGTTCTGAAACCTATAATAAGTTTTCTTCATTTTTCTATTCTAAGGATAAATATGAAGTTCTTTGGAAAAAAAAAAAAAAGATCAGCTCTGGAACTAATTTCTTGGGGTGTAATGTAGAACTGCTAGCAAAATGTCCAAATAACTATTTCATGGAATTCATATTTTCCCACCTCTTTTAGGCGTTTTGGTTTTTTTAAGGCACTGTATGTTCTGAGGAGAAAGAACCCTCAGTGTGGTTTAAATCACTGGGGAGTCTCCTTCTTGTTTTCTTCACATAGGGACATTTTTTGTAGGACATTGTGGATATGAAATGTTACATGGGTTCAAACCCAAATATATATAAATTCATGAGATAGAGATTCATTAAAAGATATGAAATTAAAAGTCAGAGTCTTTGGCTCATAAAGTCCACAAGTTGCAAATTGTTGGAGTCCAGAAGAGTATTTCAGAATCACCAGTACATACTTGCCACATTTATATCCTCTTCTGTGGTGACTTCTCTTAGCCCCAATCATAAAGAGAATCCTGGTCTAGCCTGTGATTGGACTGCCTGTTCTTACAGTATTAGGATTTTACTTATGTAATAGTTTTACTCGCATGCAAGCTTCATCTGTGATTCAGCTTGACTGTTTCTCACAGAAAACAAAGAATGTGATGGTTCTAAGAGATGCAAGGCCTATTAGGAGGGATCAGCATCTGAGAACAGACTCACCACCTTGACATTTTTGAGCCTAGATCCCCATATCTGAAGATACACTCAGATCCCTCCTTTATATTTTCCCATTTGGATATATTCTGTCTGATGTTTCTCTTAGTAGACCTTGAATCTGTGACATGCACCAGCTGCTGCTTTCGTGCCTTCCCAGCCCCCTTAGAAAACCAGAAGGGTTGCCACTCTAATTGTAGAGAAACAATAATTAATTTACTTTGTTGATCCATCAGGACTTTGGTTTTTACCTTCTTGATACATAAACATAAGCAAAGAATCAACATGTTTTGTCTCCAGGTATCTTCTTATGCAAATATGTGAATCTAATTAAAGAACAGGCAGCACATTTTTACAGCAATAGTATCCATTCAGTTGCCACACATTCTGTTTTGTGGCAGAGTTGTATGCCATAGTAGTAAATAGCTTCATTGATTGCCAAAGAATAAGAAAGGAAGTCCCAGAGTTCTTAATGTAACTGAAAATTTCCTATAGATTAAGAAGCAAATATATCACCTTGTAGGACTTAAGTTGTTGGGGGAAATATCAGACTATGTTCATATTATTCTTTGCTCTTTCTAGTTCCTCTTCTACATTTTTAAACAAGTCTAACAAAGCCAACATGATAACAGAGCAAGACCTCTACTGTGAGCTCTTAGTAATGCCAGCATGATTTCCAAATTCTTTTTATGTTTGAATATAATTTTAAAAATGTTTTACTCTTGAAATAATGGCTTTATGTCATACAATTAGTTCTTTAGAAACAATATGAAGCTTCTTACTAACCAGTTTCTATACAGGAAACAGTTCAGGAGCAGTTCATGAACAAAGGAACACACTCTATAATGAGTTTTTAAACAGCTATTGTTTATTTACATGATGTGCATAGAAGAAAAAAGAAAGAAGTTTTCATTCTGTTGGCCCAAGATACAAAAAGATGTTTGCTATTTTTTTATAATAGTTTATATTAATAACAGCTGCAAACCCTTTGTGGTAGCAGTCACTATCATACTTAGCTTTACAGACTTCATTTTGGCTTTGTACTACTGTACCTGACATCAATAAGCAATGTTAAAAAAAAAAAACCCACAACAATCAAACGCAAATTTCAATATTTATACACATACATTAAAATAAATGTGAATTTAAATCAGCTTGAACAAGACTACTCAGTGTCTGACTCTGCTAGACATTAGATAATAAACGTAAAGAACACTTTTCAAAATTACAGATGTTAGTTATTTGATGTCATCCAAGTTGTGAACTGAAAGTAGTATACTAATGACATGGGGATTTATCTCTGTTTCTTTAATTTGTGAGAGGTTATTTGACTTGAGAAAATGTTTGGGGTCTTTTTCTTTTTTTCTTTTTTTTTCAAATGAGAGGTTTTGTTCTTTTTGTTGCTTTAAAAATCTGAAAGTAGCAGCTGACAGTCCAAAACTAATTAAAGTGATTTAGTAGATAGATTAAATGTCTTGGATCATTTACCAGCAGTTCATCTATTGTGATACGTTTTAGTAGGTTTGTTAACAAATGAATGTAGTAAAAACCCAGAAAAGCAATTACGTTTTCCAATCTGAAACCCATCAGCACCGAGACTGTTAGAAAATATCTGAGGTGTGACTCAGGGTGAAATATGGTTCAAAGAGGAGCAATCAGACAACACTAAAATGCAGAATGTACCTTTGTTAATAATTAGATGCATCAAGCTAAAAGGGTAGGTGTTCCTTATCCTGGGACATGTTCTTGTGAACACATTTTTGTTTTATCTCCCTTTCACTGTGTTTTGAGATTGTTTCTTTCAAAAGAATCATCAACACTGCTACTGCTCTAAATTGTATCTGAGCTGTGCTGAATGATAGCTCATTTCAACCTTGTTTTTCCTCCCATATTAATTTTTCATCTATGATTTGAAAAATAAGTAATTTCATAGATGCTATTTATACCCAGGCAGATATTAGTAAGGTAGATGAGTAATGTATTTAAAAGTAGTAGTAAATGTAATTTCAGTATTGTTTTATTCACTGCTTTCCTGGTTTTTATCATGTACTAAGGAATCATAATATCCGGTGGTGTTAGTGCCAGAGCTGCGACACTGCTCTAAGGTTGTTTTAAAATTGCAGTTGCTCATCAGACTGGGAAAAATGTATAGAAAATTAATACTAAAGTAGTGCAAGTACTTTTCAAAATGAAACTGTACTCAGCCCTGCCAATGACTTCAAACAAAATTTTCCATCATAAAGCACCATGTCATGTTAAAAAGGGATTGTAATTGTGTTTTGATGTATAAAAACAGAACTTGGGAGAGGATCCACACTCCATACTTCAGGCCCATGGTCTCTGGAGGGGAAGAATTAAAAGCGTTACTTGATCTGTGTTTAAGAACCAGGACCTGGATACAATAAATTTGTGGTGAACCGTGAATTCAGGGGAGGATTGGAACTAGATATCGTTAAAGCCCCTTACAACTCTAATCATTCTATAATTCTATGATGATCTCTACCTATTCTTCTTGGGTTGCACCAGTGATGCAGTTAAAATGGATTTACTTTGGTTTTGCAGTGATTCTTAAAGATGTTATTTATCTCTTCTATTTCTCTTTTCTGTTGCCTAATGCATTCACTTTTTTGCATATTTTTTTGCAAATATTGCAAATATTTTACAATGCATATTTTGTTGCCAAATGCATTCATTTGGCCAATCCTGTAATTCTGAAAGGACTTTTCAGACATTGCTGGAAGAAGAGAACGGTTGGTATACAAAAAAACCTGTCAAAGGAGTTGTACCACTTTTTTCTAATCTATCAATTACAGTTCTGAATCCTGTTCTTCAGACATTTCAGATCTGTTTCAGAAATCCTTGCAGTTGCCAATCAGTGAGGCTCTTACTATAATCTGACAGTTCTATCTTTAGTCTTAGGACTCTCATGTATGTACACTTCCCAGCTATTATTTCCATTATCCAAGGCTAAGCAAGGATCTTTGCTTGCTTTTCAGAACAATTAATAGTTTGTTTCTAAAAATGACAGTAAACTGTGTTACAATGCATTCCAGATGACCTAGAAGTACTTTTCGAGAACAGTGCTGTGGTTTAACCCCAGTAGGCAGCTCAGCCACACACAGCTGCTTGCTCGCTTAGTGGGATGGTGAAAGGAATCAGAAAGTTAAAAGTAAAAAACACTGTTTTCATCGCAAGTCCAAAACATAGCACCATACAGTGAAATATGTGAAAAAATTACCTGAGTGCCAGCCGAAACCAGTAAAGTCATGACACTGAAATCTGCTATTGAACATCACAAGTTTAAAACTTTAAGAATTACATTATGTGTTAAACAGGCTTCCCAGGAAAGTGGTAGAATTACTGTCCCTGGAAGTATTAAAAAAACATGTAGATGAGGCCCTCAGTGATACAGTTTAGTGGTGGTCTTGGCAGTCCTGGGTTAATGGCTGGACTTGACGATCTTAAAGGTCTTTTCCAACCTAGTTGATTCTATGATTGTATGATTACAAATAGTAACAACAACGAAGTATTGAACTTCATGAAGTAGTTCTTGAAATCTTAATTAACAAGGCAGAAAGACCAGCACATTAACCAGTTAATGATAGTCTAGATTATTGGATTGTTTTAGCTTTATAAAAGAAAATTTATTTATTTTACTTTGATAGTTTCCTCCAATATGTGAAGTGATAGAATTAAGGTAGTGCAAAATGGTAGATAATCTTTCATTTTACACCTATCAACCATACGTCAGTGATAAATGGAAGAAAGGAGAAAATAACATTCCCTAAAAGCTGGGTTATTTCACTACCAGTACATCACACTTGTAGGTTTATTTTGCTTCATGCCAGTAATATTATGTTACAAAGATAGACTGAGAAGTATTTGAGCTTTGAACCAGTTCTGCAAATTAACTGCTCTTACAGCATATACATAAGTTGTTTTGAGTAAAACAAATGCTGCCTACCTCTGTTGGAGACAGTAAATATTTTGTGAACAACTCTAAGGCCAAAACCAGAAATACACCAGCTGAAAATCTGCAGGAGCTTTCAGCTTTCCATTGATGAGGACAGCATACTTTCTAACTCCAATAGCTTGGGATCTCTCTGAAATCACATAATCCTGGTTATCGTATTGTCCCATTCATTCCTGTCTGCCTTTGTATAGTTTTGATTTTAGCAGCTGCTCACTGAATGACTGTTAGAGCTAAATCTAAAATCAACATCAAACATGAGGTGAAGTATTAATCTTTAAATCTTGGAGTTGGTGAGAATATATATTCTGAAATCATAATGGACAGAGGGAAGAGAAGATAGAAATGCTTATTTTTAAAAGGAAGGTATTAATCCATTTTTTCTTATTCTGATACTGAATAAAATTGAAATTTTGATAGTTTCACAAAATGTAATAAGAAGCTAGTATTTGTCTCTCAGGTGTGTTCACCTGTCCAGACTGAATAATTTCTTGTATCTTAGCTCACTGTATTAAATTTTACTGATTTCCCAAATTCATGTATAGCAGTGATTTTCCAATGGAATATATCGGTGGATTTATTTCATCTTTAAAGAAATAAATATCTAGCTCATAATGGGTTTGTTTACTAAGTTGTCTATGACTTTATTAGTAAGGGGAAAACCAGCCTAACCATCACAGCAGCATCAGCAGCTTCGTTTTGACATGACCTTTCAGAGTTTGCTGGGAGAAAAGAACAACTGATACACAAATATTAAACCTCTAAAGGAGATGTAATAAGTTGCATACTATTATTACTTGCAGCTTGCAAAGGCATATGTTTGAATTAGTAGACATGCAAACGTCAAACAAAATATAAAGTTACTTGTTCTGAGTCTTCATGTTCTTATGTGCCACAGTTTTTGTTTATACAAAGCACTGATGCAAATCAAGAAGGGAGAGAAAAGAACACATCATGTCCAGGCTCTGCAGTTTTTAACAGCTCCAACCAGAAAAATTGCTCCACTTACCTGTAAATAAAACTTAATTCTCTGAGTACTTGAATTGATGTGGATCCTTGATACAGTACCCTAATACAGATCTGTCTGAACTGCAGTTCCATAGGGTCATATGAAGTGAAGAGTAAATTTGTACAACATGATTTGTACTTCTAACATAGCCACTTGGCTGTAATCTAAGTGGTTCACTCAGGTGAACCCTATTCAGACTTGAGAGATGGATTCCATCTGCCTATTATACCCATGACTGAAAAATGTTTCTCTTCTGGACTGATATTCTCCCTGATATCTTCCTCACTTTTCTTTCTCTCGATCACACCTACAAAATGTTTCTGAACTCAAAACTCCTTGTAATATTTATAATGCCATTTTTCTTATGTTGTTTGCTACTTTGTTTTATAAAAATAATAATTGTATAAAAAAAAAATTGCTTCCTTCCTATCTTTTTTATCACTGACTCAAAGGGCAGACTGTCCTGATTTTACTTTACATTAAAGTCTAAGTGGAACAGTTTAGATTCACCGTCTGCGCTACAAAAACTCAGCATTGGCTTCCAGGTGCTGCATTTTTTTTAATTGCAACTCGCTGTTAAAGAGGTCTTATAATGCAAAACTGCTAGAATGATCATTTTTCACCCCTAAGGATATGGTGAAAGTCATCCCACTACAAGAGAAAATCATTGACATCAATGAAAGAAATAGACAATTTGAAAAACTATGAAAGCATGCAGCACACTTTTTAAAAGTAAATAATTCTCATGGGTTCAGCAGCAGCAGTCATTTTTTCTCCTTCTTGGTAGCTGGTACAGCGCTGTGGTTTTGATTTTTGGGCCTGGGAACAGCGCTGATGACACCAGTGTTTTCAGTTACTGCTGGGTAATGTTTTGGTCTGGCCAAGGACTCTCTGAGTCTCATGCTATGCCAGGGAGGAGGGGGAGCCGGGAGGAAGCAGAGACAGGACACCTGAACCAAACTGACCAAAGAGGTTATTCCATACCACAGCAC
>JARCZZ010004987.1:0-38142 GCA_030323915.1 Brotogeris chrysoptera
CCCCATCCCTGGCAGTGCTCAAGGCCAGGTTGGACACAGGGGCTTGGAGCTGCTCCAGGGGAAGGTGTCCCTGCCCGTGGTTGGAACTGGATGAGCTTTAAGGTCCCTTCCAACCCAAACCAGTCTGTATTATCTAAGAAATTACTGAGATCTGCTAACGAGGAACCAAAAATAGGTGATTGTACTGTTCCAGTCACATTTTCCAGGACCTGTGTTAGGAGCACAGGCAGCTCTTTCTTCTCAGACATTTACAACTTTACCACCACATCTGAGTCATAGAATCCTAAAATGATGGAGTGGTTTGTTTTGGGAGGGACCTTAAAGCTCCTCCAGTTCCAACCCCCTGCCAGGGGCAGGAACACCTCCCACTAGAGCAGCTTGCTCCAAGCCCCATCCAACCTGGCCTTGGAATGAGGGAATATCTGGTTTTCAAATATTGAATTAACAATTGTCTGTCATTTGATTCAAGTTGTTAAATTGGGCAGAAAGCTTGAGAATATCAGTAGCAACTGTGTCTTCTGGGCTTAAAACTTGGGAAGCTGTGAGAGGAAAAGGTGGTAAGTTATCCATCTTTCCTGTGTAGATTATTCCTCTCCTCTTCCCGCGTGGTCTGAACTGTCCAAACTGGTTTCAGCCACTCCAAGCAATGGGTGTTTTTTCCATTGGCTTTAGGTGGACTCTGTATATCAGAGTATTTTCACTGTCCAGTTTTCCCCTGTACATGGATGTAGGTATTTCCAGTTATTTCCCAGGAATTTAATCCTGAACATTTCCTTTTTTCTTCAGATTCCTGCCCTTTTCTGGGCCTTGTCAGCGATAGGGAGCAGAATGTGATCGCATCAGCAGTGTCTGACAAAGCAGTGCATATTTAACTGAAACCCCTTCTTCCATACATGATTTTCTGCAGAAAGCCCAAATAAATCAGATAAAAAGTGAATTGTGGCTCTGTGCATTTACTGATGCTGTTTTCTCTTCATCAGACTTACAGACTATAACTCAACCCAGGAAAGAATCTTCTCATGTGCATCAGGACAGCAGCAGGAAGTTGGCTGTTACATGTGTACCGAGCCAGAAGGATGATGAAGCTGGACCTGACGTGTGTCAAGGCCAACTTGAGTTGGACTCCTCTAGCATTTGCAGTGATACACAACAGCCATGCTCTTTTGGGAGACCGGTGTTTGATAGACACATGTTGCATGAGCTTTTAGACCAAGCTGTCCCTGAAGAGGAGCATCCTTTGCCCAGGGGCTCTATCCAAGAGCATGAAAGTGCTTTCGCTGTCCAACCACACAGTGAAGAAGAATATGAAGAAGATGTTATAGAACCACGAACTCTCAATGAAATAACAACCATGACAGACAAAACTAGTCCCTGGTCCAGTGTGCTGTCTGATGGGGAGCAGGGGGCTGACCTGCAATCCATAGACTTGAGGCCTGAAGACCAATGCTCAGTGGACACTGACTGTTTCCAAAGAGGAAACAGCAGACGGAGCAGCACCTTCTCCAGCATACTCCAAGGTGACAACCAAGGCTTGCTCACCACCTTTAGCTCGTGCATTAGCCTCCATGCAGATGGGAGCAGTACTTGGGCAGCAGCAGAAGGCTTTCAAAGCTTCAATAGAGGCACAGAAGCAACTGAGAAGGAGCTGTTTCAGCCTGCTCACTCATCGGAGGTGCATCGAACAGCCAACGGCCCTGGAGAAGATGGAAATTGTGACTGGGGTAGAACATTTAACACTAAACCTCTAGAGCATAATGTAGAGCTTGCAGCCTCCAAAGAACAACTGGCATTTCCAGGAGACGTTGGCTTGACCAACGCAGGAAACACAGAAAGAAAGGAAGAGGAGGAAAAGGGTGAGGTTGTACACGAAGAGCATCAAGGCAAGGAAGAAAGCGGTTCTGGTGAGACCTGTATTAAGAGTGTGTCAGCCCAAGCAGGCTCAGAAGGACATAGTGAGAGCTTTTCTGATGACAGTAGTGAAGACCCACTGGAAGAGTCTGTCGAACCCAAGATTGTTTTGTATCCTTTTCTTGCACACACATTGCATTCAAGGAGAAATACACTACGGGGAGCTCTTCCATGGGAAATGAGAATTGGTGACCTGGGAAGGTGTCAGAAGACCCTGTTACATTGTGTTTCACACCGTGTAGTGATGACAGTGTTCAAGGCCAGGTTGGATGGGGCTTGGAGCAACCTGCTATAGTGGAAGGTATCCCTGTACATAGCAGGGGGTTGGAACTGGATGAGCTTTAAGGTCCTTTCCAATCCAAACCATTCAAAGATACTATGACTTCCTTGCAATTTGTCGCCAGTATCCATGAGAGGTAGTTCATTTTGGGTAGTATCAACCTGTCTTCTTGCATTTCTTCCCCATGTTGTTTTTTTCTCCATGGATTACAGCTCTTGTGTTTCTTCTGTACTAATGCAGTTTGTTTTGCTCTTTCCCACAGTTCTTGCACAGATCCCAAATCTCACATTCCGTTTCACTAAGTTGTGCTGGAATTTTTTGCAGGATGAAGCACTCTACGCTTAGGTGAGGTATTACTGGAAAGCAAGTTGGTGGCCTGTGCGCTGTGAGGCCAGGTGAGGGAACCAGATGTTCAGGGTTACAGAATATGGATTAAGATGAATGAGATTCAACATCTGGAGGCCATTAACAGCTGTTACAGTGGGGGTTATTCCACAGCTGCAGCTCCAGTGGGCCTCTGTGCAGCTACACCGTGCCAGAGGTTGTACCTTAACAGTTCTGCTCAGATCTGATCCTGTTGTTCCCAACTTCTTCCTTCCACCCCAGCAGATGGAAGCCACTATGAGACTGCTCAGCATTTCTTCTCGTCCCTCCACAGCTCCGGAAGTAAGTATGGGACATCCTTTCCTTCCTTGTCCTAGTTCAGCAGAGTCCATTCATTAAAGCAGGAACAAAAGTACCTCTCAGCACGCAGGGTGGAGGTGATGGCTTCCAAATCATGTCAAGGAGAATCTTTCTGATAACTCTTTTCTCTGTGAGAATCATTTTCGGTGTTCATGGCTGCAGCATCTGTGGTACGTAAGGGTTTACGTAAACCAGTTTGTCTAAATGCTCAGTGAATACTGCTCCTCTGCAGTGGGGTCAGGGAATGGGGCTGGAGCTCACTCTGCACTTCTTCAGGCTTTAATGTGAGGTAAAGACTTTTGATAAGAACCTGTGGGGACAGGCCAAGGGGAATGGCTTTAAGCTACCAGAGGGGAGACTGAGATGAGCTCTTAGGCAGAAGCTGTTCCCTGGGAGGGTGCTGAGGCACTGGCCCAGGGTGCCCAGAGAAGCTGTGGCTGCCCCATCCCTGGCAGTGCTCAAGGCCAGGTTGGACACAGGGGCTTGGAGCTGTTCCAGTGGAAGGTGTCCCTGCCTGTGGCAGGGGCTGGAGCTGGATCAGCTTTAAGGTCCCTTCCATCCCAAACCTTTCTATGATTCTGTGATTTCAAAGGTCACAATCTGTAACTTGCAACAACTCCAATTTGTGCCTTTTAGATCAGGGTGAAATGAGGGAGTTTGTGCCAAAAGCCTCTCCTTGAGGGACATCAATAACATTTCTTAACAGAGGGGATAGTGGAATACTTGGAGTGACTGTTCCTCATATAGGAAAGCTGTTGATTGCTTTTCCTGTTTTGTAGTTGGTTTGGTGTGCATCAACATGTATTTAGTGCAAGGGGGCTGTGGTTCGCTTGTTTTGGGCTCTGTGTAATACTCATTTCCAGCCCCAGCTTTGTGATGGCTGTTGGTGCAGGTCTGGGTGCTGCAGCAGTTGGGCTGTCTGTTTACTACTCCCAGAATACACAATGTGTTGGTTCCCCTCCTCATGACCTATGAAACACGTGCTTTAAGGAACATTTATGTCACTGGGAACAGCTTGCTTGATTAAAGAGCATGGAAACGGGCAGGATCTAATAGCTCTGAAGTAATGGAAACTATTTTAGATCAATAAACATGTTTACAGCTCAGGTGAAATACCCGACTTGTTGCTGATTTGTGTTGTGAAAACGATTATTGTCCTGCTTTACCTGATATTACCTTTTCCTAAAGCTCTTGGAACTTGTTCCTTATGGAAGTAGCAACCTTTATCAGAGGAGACTTGGGTCCAGTATGCTTCAAGGGTCCTCAGATGTATCTTGCTGCTAACACCTGGTCTGCAGCCTGTCTTAGCGCATGCTTTTCATGCTGTGCCTAAATATTCTGGATGAAATCAGCAGCAGAACCTCAGCTGTGTTTCTCCTTTGGAACGTCCTTCTAATTCTCTGTGTTTGCCTCTGTCTGTCACCAATTCCCCCTTTCCCTCTGCCTTGTTGTCATCTCCCTGAGTTTTGCTTTCTCCACAGACTTAGCTGCAGTTCTTCCAGGTCTTCGTGAGCATCTGCAAATCATCACTCAAAACCCATGGATTAATATTAACACATTACTTTGAATTCCCTCTCTCTGCAGTGCTAAGCTTAGTGGCTGAAACACCCTCCTGGAAGTGAGTAATAATGAGGGAGAACCTTATTAGGCACTGTTTGGATATAGCTGACCTTAACCCAGCTTCATTCCGTGATTCACACCTAATCCTTCACTGTAACACTTGTAGGGGTTTGTTGAGACAGGACTCAGTTGTGCCTTGTGCACAGCGCATCACAGCAAACATCAAACACCCTGGGTGAAGAATGAGTTTGTGTCTTATGCTGACAGTAAAGCAGAGTTCAGGAGAACTGCTTTCTCATAGTTTTGTCCTGAATTAGCTCTAAGAACCTCAGTGTCTAAATCTGGGTTGGTATTCTGCACAGCTCAGCAAACACCGAGCGTGATAGCAAGGCCGAAATCAGAGCTGTTGTCTGAAGAGCTGCAGTCCCCTCCCGCTCACGTGGCAGCTGGCAAACTTCTCTCCCGGTGTTCCTGCCAGCTCCCCCTGTCTTCTCTGACTCCCGGCTTTCCCTATCTTCCTCCTCAAAAGGACCAAGAAGTGGTGAGAAGGGGAAGCCTTCATGTCAAAGGAGCTGGCTGCAAGGACATGAGGTTCTGAGAAGTCACCACAGCAGCTCCAGCCTCAGCGTGGATGCTGTGCTCCTCTTCTGGGCACCTCAGTTCTGCGGAGCCTCATGGAATCTTTCATTTTTAGACCTGTTATCTCCATTAGCTCAGACTCAGGCTTCCAGTTCTTTAGATCCTTCCCAGCTCTCCTCTTCCACACTGGTCACCCACTGTCCTGTCTGATCCACCCGCCCTGGGGTGACTCCTGCTGCTGTTCAGGTTCAGCAGCACCTCTACACTTTTCCAAGCCCTGGATAGGGCTTAGAGCAAGCTGCTCCAGTGGAAGGTGTCCCTGCCTGTGGCAGGGGTTGGAACAGAATGAGCTTTAAGCTCCCTTCCAACCCAGACCATTCCATGATTCTATATGCAGGAGACTTTTTCTTCAAGTATCCCACTAAAATTTGCACCTAGGATGTTATCTGGCAGTGCCAGTAGGCAGGAGAAAAATAAGCCATGTATCCAAGTCGGTGTGATGTGGCTGTGAAAGCCTGACTACATGGCTGCTGGCATCTCTGTGGAGCTGTACCAGCATCCTGCAGTGTGGGCAATGTGAAGGTGGTGTTGGTGTGGAGAAGCCAGACTGGTGACTGAGCTACCCACATTTTATCTTATGGTACTCTGTTCAGATATGGCTATATCTACAGCTTGAGTGTGGGATATACCTGCTTGGGCCTCTGTTTTCCCTAACCTGCAGCATTGTTGTACCTTATGCATCTGCAGAGTGGCTCAGGGCACTCTTTTGATGGTACAGCCTTTCACGTGAGGTACAGCTGGGCAGCCTGAGCTGGTTTTGGTTGAGCACGTGTGCCTGGTGTGTGGGAGCATGGTATATGGCCTTTAGCAGGACCTTATACCCAAACAGGTGTCATACTCCCCAAATACAGCCTCATAATAAAGATCCCACTCCATGTAACCTGAAAGGATGCACAGCATCTGTATACAGGTAAGATGTCAGGTGTTGATGACTTGTTTTTTCACAGTTGACAGACTCCCTCAAATCAGCTTCTTTTTGGTGCATATACAAAAGGGGCAAATTGTTCTTGTTTTAGTCTCACCTAGATTTGTTTTGAGGACAGACAGACCTTATGTCCCATGGTGCAGGGGCAGTGGATGATGGCTGCTGCTACACAGGTCAAGGTTTGGAAGCTGCAGGGTTTTATGTGAAATTTGTTGCCAGACGAGCTCCAAGAGTAAAGCAACAGCTTGCTTTAGCTGGCAGTTTAACGTTTGGGTTTGTCTGTAAGAGAACCTGAGGCAAACGTGGAAGAGCACAAAGGCACCTATAGATCATACTTAGCAACCAAGATCTTCCCAAGCTGCTTCAGTGCCTCCACCAGCTGAGGTGGGTGGCAGCTCCACTTTCTTGTCTTCTCCCCCGGGAGCTCCAGAATTTCCCAGCACTGTGTCCCTGCTGCTCCCGCTGGAAGGTGCTGCCTTCCGCCTGCATGGAGAGAGAAAGCACAGAATAAATGACTCATGAATAAGTCTTCCCAAGGCAGCACTGCCATGTTCGTGCTTGTGCTACTCCTAGGAAAGCTTGTTGATGGTGGTAGGCCTGTGGGTCATCCCGTGTCAATATGAGGATCAGGTCATTTCCTTCCTGAAATGTCTTGGTCTACCCGTCCATTGTGTTCCCTCATTTGCACACTTTTCCCACCTTTCCAGGGTTTTCTGCAAGCTGAAGAATATCTGTGTCAGGCTTGTATTTTACACATGACAGATCTGTATGCAAACTAGTCTTTGTGCAGACACCTCAGTGGATTTATAACAGTCAACATGCTGCAAGCCTTGCATACAGACTAAATGTGATGCAACATGGTAAAATGGGATCTGGTATTCGTACTGGCTGATACTGCTTCCTCCTTTCGCACACACATTGTAACTCATCTCCCTTTTACATGCACCACTCTTCCTTTTGGGGACCCTGAACTGATCCCCTTTTACAAACGTCAGCTCAGGAAACAACACTTTCACTGGTCCATTAGCATGTAAATATGATTCAGAGATGAATGGGAAGAAAGAAATGTGTGACTTTAATCATCGTTAGGAGTTTGAGAATTCTGGTTCCTTTCTCCAGCACTGCCCTGGTTCCTCGCTGTCGTGGCTGGTTCCTTGTCACTTGGCTGACAGACTTACATTCCAGTTTCTTTCACAAAGTGCTGTTTCATACCCTTAATATGTTATTTTGGGGTCTTGAATTGCATCTGCCACAACCAGCGTTGGCCCAATACAGCTCCAAAACATGCAGTGAATCAGCTCGAAGATGGAATTTACTGCCTCCCCTGTCATTAGTAATCCACACTTGTGATAGACTCATTAATACAGGGCAAAAGGGAAGTTTAAGGGTCATTATTTTCATACCTGCATCTGTAACAGGCCATGAATAGATTATGTAAAAACAGAAGGTTAGGTATGTTGGGTCTTTTCTCTCATTAAACACTTGTTTGTTAGGTATTTTGTTATCAATGGAGAGATGTCAAGCCAGAGCCCGCTGCATCCCAATGAATCATTTTATGTTCATCTGAGATAATACCTAATGGTTTTGATAGTGTCTCACAGTCTGTGTAATAAAGATCACTTGCATTCTGATTCCTGATGAATTTCAACGATTGCATATTCTGGCGCCTAATTGTATTGACTTGAGAAAAGGATCATTGGGATGTGGGAAGTGCTTCATGGCTTTGCAGAAAGATTCCATGACGCAATAGGGCATTTCAATCCGCTCTGAATTATTTAATCGACTCCAGACGCGACCGTCCATTTCTCAGCGGAGTCTGGACAGCCTCATTTTTATAACCCTCGGAATAGCTGGGTGGGAGGAGAGTGGGAGGTCATGGAAACCATACTGATGCCTACAGCAGTTGCTGTAGGCAAGGAATGGGATGAACAAGAGCAAACTCACAACCATCCTTGGCGTCACCTTCTGCTAAGGGCACTGAATTAGCAGAGGTGATGAGTTTGTGCCCTTCTGTCTTCTGAGAAACTGGCCACAAACCTGGCCTAAAGCACAACCTGAAAAGGCTGTTTTGGAGCACAGCTTTCTAAGCTTGTGTTCCACACACTGCGATGAGGAATGAGCAGAAGGAGGATTGGCAGCTTATCTGAGAGCCTTCCTCAAGCTGATTAAGGAAACAGCAGAGAAATGGCCACAAGCAGTGCATGGAGCACATGTATCGCTGTTAAATCGGGAGATAAAGCTTTCTGTAGCAAAGAGCCCACACTTGCTCCACAGCCAGCTATTAAATGGAGCCTACTTCCTGCACCATGAAAGCAAGCTTCTCCTACAGTCAGAAGTCAGCCTCGCTTTGCATGTGAAGGGACACTTGTCAACTAGAGATCACCATCTCAACTGGTCAGTGGCACTTTTAACTTGACCTGACCAAAGATGCTCCATCCCTGTCAGTGTTCAAGGCCAGGCTGGACAGAGTCTTGGTTAGTGTGAGGTGTTTTAGTGTGAGGTGTACCTGCCCATGGCAGGAAGGTTAGAACTAGATGATCTTAAGGTCCTTTCCAACCCTAACTATTCTGTGAATCTATGATTCTATGCTTTCTGGAGGACATGAACAGGTCTAAGATGGGGAGAAAGGATGCCAGACAGGTTGGGTTGCCTCTTCTTTCTCACCGAGGGACAGTTAAACCCAGTCTTGTGTCTGGGGTAAAGACCACCCTGTGCCTTTCTTTGTGTGCACATTCAGGCTGGGATTGTGTTTTGTCAACTAGTACTGCAATATGCAATATTCATATCATCACAGACTGGTTTGTGTTGGAAGGGACCTTAAAGCTCCGCCACTTCCAACCCCCCTGCCACAGGCAGGGACACCTTCCACTGGAGCAGCTTGCTCCAAGCCCCTGTGTCCAACCTGGCCTTCAACACTGCCAGACACGGGGCAGCCACAGCTTCTCTGGGCACCCTGTGCCAGCGCCTCAGCACCCTCACAGGGAAGAGCTTCTGCCTTATATTTTTCCTATTTTTCCCTAATATTGGAGCTAAACTTGCACCTGGCACTTTGTGTAAGGTGTCTGACCACCAGCATGTGGTCCCCTTTACAGACCCAGGCATGCACTGGAATCTGGGACTAACCTTCACCACTGCCACTGCTGAGGACCTTATGCTTCCATGTTAGTGTGAGTCACGGAAGTTATCACTCAGCTTGTCCATCCGTGGTCAGTGAATTATTTTGCTGCCCACTTCCTTGTGCTACAAACTCCAAGGCATCCACCTCTCTGCTGAGATCCCATGGATGGTTTCAACAATGCAGCACTCCAGGATGGATTTCTCTTCTTTCTGCTGTGTGTTAACAATATATCAAAACAAATTACAGTACCTGAGAGGAGAAGGAAAAAGCCCTGCCTATTATCAGATGCCCTTTCCCAGAGAGTCTGTCAACTCTCCATGATGTTTTGGCAGATACCTTTGAAAGCGGAACTGAAGGCTGGTGAAAAGCTGGTAGTTACAGCCCAGCTATCTATGAAACAGGGAGATTCAGCTGCACGCCACAGACTTCTCTTTGAAGAATGTCTTTGTCTGTATTTATTGTCAAGAACTGATACATAAAAAACCCCTTATGATTTCCTGCTACAGTGTCACTGAGCATCTCAGGCTGGTTATTTCCCAAAGAGAGATTTTAACTGAAATGCAGAATCAGCCTTAGAGCTGCATACTGCTTCTTGAGCAGGTCAATGGTCAGTCTGAATCATAAATAAGAAATCTGAACATTACAAAGGAATTTGGAGATTCCCGAGTGCAGATAGGGGAATTTGCAGAGGGATCTGTGATTCGGAAGCCTCTGTGATCTCACTGGAGCAACCGGATTCCATGGTCAGATGAAGAACTTGGGCATGCCCAAGAATCCACTGCTATAGCAAAACCAGTATGTTTTACAGAGTTTATCTTCTGAAGTTCCTTGGGAGGAACATTGGCACATTATCACAGAAGTGTCTTTGCAGTCACAGGTGCCAGGTTTGCTTTCCAGATGTACTTTCTAGATATGGTACTCAGTCACAGGGAAATTATTTGTTCTTGGGAGCTTCAGTTTATCCTTTAATAGCCAATATCAAACTGTGGACAATTGTATGGGGTTTATACAACAAATACCACAAAAGTAATCACGGACAGTCCTTGAGAGACAGACTTGAGCTTACTGATTGACTTCTCCTAATCTTTGAAACAGATTAATCTCTATCTCTTGGTAGCATGAAGGCCCCTGCCTGTGACTAGTTTGTATTGTGGTAGTGTCTAAAGGCCACTGGTTGAAGATGAGAACCATTATTCCTAAATGGGGACAAACCAGAGGGAGACGCTCCAGGTGTCCTCTTCATTCTCGTACTGGATTTACAGGTGTCCAACAGCTGAGTATCTGATGAAGTAGAAATGATGAGTCTCACATTTCACAACATCACTTTGTTGTCCCAGACCTACTTTACTTTGTCCCTACTTTTACAGAGCTGTGGTTCCCCAGTCATTCAATTCCAGTTCTGTTCCTCAGCTGGAGGAACATTTCTTCATATTATTCCAAAGCCAGTTTTATTTAATACTGCCATTACTTTGCTACAGGTCTGGAGTCCACGCTCCAAGATGTGCATAGTAAAACAGCAGAATGAGGGCTTTTGCTGTTGCAGGTGGTTTGCAGTCAAAGGAATAATAGCATTCTTGTTGTCTAAGCACAAAATCTGTAACTATTAGTGCGTTGGGCCTTTAACCTAACCTTGGCTGAAATAACAGAAGCTGAACTGTAATCTGCTGTGTAAGGCCTGCTGCTGTTAGCACTGCTCTGCTGGTGCAGAGGGAGCAGAAGTAGACATTTTCTATCCTTTTCTCCTCCTGTGAGCAGCAGTTGCGTCCAATCAGGGCTGCTTTACTGTGCTAGGACAGGACAGATCCTGTAGGTTGAGCACCTCCTTCCATTTAGATAGTCTCATAGTGAATAATGCTGGTGACATTTGTCAGTGAGCCATTAATCTTGCCTTCATGTGGCTGCAAGGGCGCTTCAGAGGTCTGTTGTGAAGCCAGATAATTCCTACCCTCTCTTGCTTAAAGTCAGGCTTGTACTTTCAGCTAGGCACCAAAACCCTTCTCAGTGGAGAGAGACTACGTATCTCGTCGATGATGATGCCACAGGCTGAGGTCACCACCAGGACCAGGATGACTGTTGACCTGCTTCTCCTCTTCATCATGGACCAGGGTGCTCCATGGACTGCAGCCAGCAGCTTCTCTCTGGCACATAGATGAAAAGCTTTGCTTTATGTGGAAGCCTAATTGTTGAGTTATTCTTTGTGCACTCAGGGAGAGACAGAACTTAGTGATTTCCCACTTGCCAGAGTGGCATTGCGGTGATTGGGTTTAGGTTATGAAATTAGGTTGTAGCACACTGGTTTTATGGGTGAGGGAAGTCTGAGCACTGCAAAATTTGCTGCTGTTCTTCATGCACAAGAAGTGCAGAGTTCCCAAAGAGCAGGGAGGAGATAAAGGGATCAGCTGCACTACAATGTCCTTTGTAACAGCTTTGAGGATGAAATGAATTTACAGCTCCCTATGGCAGGAATTGCTTCTGCTGCCACAGCAGCGGGTAGGCGGTTGAGTCAAAGTGTCTCAGTCCTCTCAGGATGTGAGTAGAAGGAATGGGTATCCTTCATCTGTCATTTTCCTGAAGATGGAGATGAGTTGCTACCTGGAGGTTCTCAGGTGATAGGACAAGCAGGTTCTCCAAGGAACACTAAGAGAAGAACAGATTATCCTGGGAACTGAGGGAAGGCTGTGGACTGGAGGGTGAGCAGAGCATTTTCTGCTTGTTTGGACTTTCCAAAGCAACCCCTGCACTCTTCCAGCAAGTTATCATCTGTTTGGAAGAATACTCTCACAGCACAGATCAGAGACACTGGATAGGAGAGGAGAAGTTGCACTGAGTCCCCCAGCAGCTGTGCCAGCCCCCCTTTGAGAGGGCTGAGCCCCTTCCCACTGCTGGGCTTCTGTCTGTCACAGTTCACTTTCTGGCAACATCTGTGGTTTTCCTCAGAACTGGAATAAGCTCATTCTGTCTTCCACAGTCATCAGTTTGTGGCTTTAAAATTCCCCAAGGTCCTGAAATATCACATGGCCACCACACTCCTCAAGCAGATGCCCACAATCACTGTGTGTAGCAGTGTGCCCTTATTTTCTTATATTAAGGCAATTACAATAATTTCTCCAAAGGTTTTCCTGAACAAGGGCATCATTTCTATGCAGTGCCTTGAGGCTGCTGCTGTCATGGAGTAAAGCTGCCAGAATGCAGATCTGTGGCAGTTCCTGAGATTGGAGGGTATATTAAACCTCCAGCCTCAGAGTTTTTTGTCTGATGGGTGAAAACCAAGCGGCACCTCTCTTTCACTGACTCTCCTAAATTAGTGGCACAGAACAGAAAGCAGTGTTTCAGACGATGAAATGCCCATAGCAACAAGAAGCGTGGAGTGGGAAGCCTTTGACCAGGAGCAGATCTCTTCATGACAGTTTCTTTGACTCTTGGATAGTCCTAACATCAAGTGAATGAAAAGGGAAACTGGGTTTTTGCCAGTAATTCATATAGCTGACATACAGTTTCTGGATGACAGCCTACTTCCTCAACTGAAGAGCTGATTCCAAGCCCACTTTCTGCCGATGGTTGGTAGTTTTTGATTGATTTCAATGGCACCGGCTTGGACCTGCTGCAGAAAATAAACTTATGTATGCCAATGCAGACCATGCCATACTACTGCCCCTTGAGAAAATGAGGGGTTTGCTTTCCCAATGTGAACGAATTAAAGGCATTTTCTGTTCAGGGTGAAAATGGATCCCTGGCTCGAGGAGTCCAACTGGGTTTTGCCAGTGGGAGTTTGTTCGGTTTCTGTGATCAACGCCTGAGACAGATTGAGCTCGGGGGCTTGGCTTCCCGGCTGCGACAGGGAAAGTGTTAGTGCAGGCAGTGAGATGCAGATCTGCTGAGTAAAAACCCTCATCCTACACAGTCATATTTCTGAGCAAATCTGCTCTTTATGTGTGGCCACATCTGTGCACACAACTCAGATTCCTCTGTGGAAACAGAGCCTTTCAAGATTTTATTAAGGTACTATACTCTTATCTATTCTTTATATGTCAACACTCTGCCCCCATTGTATAAAATGTACAAGTTTTATTCCAAAGTATATGTTATTGTTATTAATGTAAGATATGCTCAGATACCAAAAGTGTACAGTCTATAAAAGGCATGTCCTCATATTCATTTTAAACCAGGAAATAAAAATAGAGTCAGTTCAAATATAGGTGATGAGAATAACCTGAGGCTTGTCTTAGGAGGGACAATATGAATAAAGGTTTTAAAAGTGCCTGGCAAAGTGTGCTGCAAGATAAAAGTTTGCAAAGTAGATTTGGGATGGAGGAAGTAGTTGGTGAGTACTCCTTATCCACTCTCTATGGCTACTGAAAGGCACTGAAGTAAAAATGCTGAATTCAGAATGGAGCAGGACATGCTTTTTGACTCAGTGTGAGTATTAACTTGTGGATCTTGCTGTCATGGGGTGCTGTTGAGATCAAGAGTGCGCAGGACACAAAACACACATCATGATGCTTTTGCAGTTAGTGAGATAGGCAAAGGTACTGTAAGTGTTAAAAGAGGAGCAAGGGAATTAATTCAGGTCTGAGGCTTAAGTGCCTCACAGTATTGGGACTGGAGGAAACCTCTGTGTGTTCATGCCGTCCTGTAAGCATCCAGGGCAAGGGTTCATCTTGTAAACCAGTTAGTGCTGTGTACCTGCAGAGCACCAGAAATACACTCAGTTCATCCCAGCTTGGTATTATCTGAGTGAAAAATAGGACACCCCAAGTAAGGGGAGAGAACCAATCAACAACTGCATGGGAAGAGGTTGGGTTGCAGCTGAAAAGCTAACCCAATATTGTGGAAGGCACAAGGTGGGGACCCATAGCTGACCCTTGCTGCTGTATTGTGGCCTCTGGACACTGGCATTAGCCTTTATGGTCGTTGACACCTCAGCCTTTCTTCTTGGGGTTCCTCAACCTGCTTGAGCTTCAGGTCTTATTTATCCAGATCCCTACAGTGGCTGGCAGTCCTCTGGAGTTCTTCATGTGCAAGCAGCAGTGATGAAGAGCCTGGAAGTGCCTGAGGGATGTAGGCAGCCACAGCTAGCACATGGCAAGAAACCACTGGGACAGCACGTCCACAGCCACCTATGCATCTCCTTCCAACCTGCCACAGAAAAGAGCTCTTCCTCCTGCTGTCAAGGGTGCTGTACACTGTCACGATCATGCTCATTACAGAGCATTCACGCCTTAGATGTGAATAAGGATTTGTATAGAGGGAGTGAAAACAAAGCAGATAGCTGCTGTTGGATTTTTCCAAATAAGCCTTTCAGAGCTGCTGGCTTCATATGCAGATAAGACGGAAGTACCTTGAAATATCCAGGCGGAGCTGCACAAAAGACACTGAACTGGGGATGGCGATCTCAACAGAGTGCATTCTTACCATTTTCATAGCCTTTCTGTGCCAGTATTTCCCAGGAAAACCAGCAAATAACCTGGAGTTAATTTTGAAGCTGGGGAAGGAGAGACAGGAACAGGGCTCAAACATGGGTCAAACATGAAAGGTAGTTTGATAGAAATTAGTTTGAGTCTGAGTGGAAAAAGGAGATGCAGTGACTGAATCTACCTTGGACTATGGCATTCGATGTGACCACAGTACTCAGCAGGGGTGACTTTCAGAGTGTACCAGAAAAGGGGTTCTCTTTGTCTACTCTGTTCAAGGAAGATTAATTCATCTTGGAGCAGGCACAAACCTGTGCTGCAAAGAGCAGTTTCTGGGGAAGAGTTGTCCTGCTGGGTGTGATGAGGGTAGAGTTACCTTGTTTTGCCTAGAAAAGGAAGCCAGGGAGACATGGGATCATCCTGCATCACAGCGATGGCTGAATACCTGTGAGGGAAAATCACGTGTAAACTAAAGGATGATACCAGCACAAAGACAAGAGGTTGAAGGCTGGTCATGGATAGATTCAGTGCTAAAACCCAAGAGTTTGCATGTCGTTTAAAATAACATCCCCTGAAACTACAACTAGAAGAGACTTTTCCCTGCTTGTCCATTCCCTTCCTCTCAATGCATCTTCCTTTGCACCAGCACAGGCACTGGTGTGACCACACAATGAGCCAGATCAGAGAATTTAGGCTGGATGAAAATGAGCCCAGAACTCTTTGAACTCAAATCAGTTCACTCTGTGTCCTCACTGATGTTGTGCTGGCTTGAGGACAGGTGTGGCAGGGAGCAAGCTGAAAAGTGACTCTTTCAGCAGCATTGCTCCTTAAAATGAGTGTGGAACTCCAGCATGAGTTGAAGCCCACTCTGTAGAGTCACAACACATTGCATCACAGTTAAAAAGAATGGCACTATAGAAAGATCACCCCAGATCTGTAGCTGGCATCATATGTTGAGATTTGTGTTACGTAGTACAAGAGCTCCAGCCAGCACAAGCTGCGCTTCCATTGCTTGTACTGATCCTTGCTCGACCACAGCCATTTCTTGTCTTTAAGGATGCTCAGATGTTTTAATGTAAGTCTTCACTGGTAGAGCTGGTTGCTATGTACAAGCAGGAGAATTCCTTCTGGGGAGCCAGAAGGCTGCAGCCATGCAGAGGATGGGGCTTAGGAGGGTGCTGATGCCAGAGCACTCAGACGATGATATTTCTTTATCTGCGTATGCCAACATGAGCCACTCTCACAAAAGGGTGGCTGTCTCCAAATCCACCCACACTCTCTTTCTGGTACAGAGAGGGAGGACTAAAACACTTGGGCCAGCAGCTTGTCCTACAAGGAGGGTTCACCAAGCCCACAGGCTCCATGGCAGCGGAGGCTTCAGGGGTGCCCACTTAACATCTTTTTTTTGTTCTGGCATGCTTTTTCTTTCAAAAAATGACTGTGTGAAAGTGGCTGGAGGCAGATTTGTCTGAACGAGATGGATTTTAACACGCCCGTACTTCTACACCTCCCGACACCTTAAGCCAGCGACTGGCATCATTCTGGGGCTGCATGCAGATTTACAAACCATATGCTGCTAAATTATTCTCACCACCCAGTGCGAGGAAAGTTCAGAAGAAACCCAGGCTTCTGCTTTGCATATCTCTAAAACAGAGCTCAGCCCTTTGATGGGCTCCTCTAATGTCCAGGAGCTGTGAATGTTCCAGACGTCAGCACCTAAAAAGCAGGTTGCAGAAGACAACAGAGAGTGCATCCCATCATCACTACTGAAAGTGATGATTTTTCCCTGGCAAAGGCTGATATGACAACAAAGCACAGCTATCACTTCCTAAATAGGATGAGGCCAGTACATTTGTCATATCATGAACAGCCCTGGCCAGGTAGTACAAAGAGCAAACAGGGTCCAGCTTTGTAGATGAGGGGGAGGCCCATTTTACAGGCTCCTGCTTTGAACCACGGGGGTGATAGCAAAGGCAAACTGGACAAGAGCTGCAGGTTTGTCTTAGTTGGAAATATTCTCTCTTTTTTTTTTTGTGTCACCAGGGAAACAGAAGCAGAAACGACAAATGCTTTCAATTTGTCAACATTTTCAACAGATATTTTTGGTCTTCTGGTGAAAAACAAAGCATACAGACATCTCAGTTTAAAACTATCCAGTTCCCTTTCAAAATTGAATGTGGAAATGCTGTCAGGAGGCTGAAGGCACAGGGCATTAAGATGCCCCTTGCACTTTGGACCACCTTGGCTGGCCTCCATTCCATGAGTTATCATCACCTCTCCTTGGGCAGAGCCCCCAGTGTGTGTCACTGCAGGCCTTGCCTCCTCCAGGTTTCATCTGACAGGGCTCTGTGATGGGGAAAGGGAGCATAGAACACTGGGCTCAAAGCTCCACTGAAGACAAACTAACTTGAACCAGTTTTGTTTCCAGTGCAATATAATAAAGAGCCTTATTCCTGGGTGGGAAACAGATGCCTTTGTAAGGAAAAAGGATTTAGTGAAAGAGTATGGGTTTTAATCTATTTTTTAAGAGGAAAAAACCAGACTTCCCTCTCTCAGTACAATCTATTGATTTGTGAAGTTAATCTGGAAGGAATCATAGAGAGTGAATCAAGGAGCTATGACCTGCTAGGACTTCCCTTAGCTAAGAGCCGTGTCCCTAGTGATTATGTTTAGCTAGACTGATAAATCCTGCTGAGATTTCTATACAAATGTCTCATGAAGAGCAAAGCTCTTTGATTATCCTGTTGCTATTTGTCAAATGCAAAGGACCATGTAAAAAAAATCATTTCCAGCCTTCAGAATTCCTGTGCTTTCCCTCTGCTTTTGATGTCTGAGGAGAAAATAGCCTTGTGAAGCGACTTGATTTCTTCAGAGCCATTAACAAATCTTGTGGGGACCTAGGGTGACATAACGGGTCTGGTCTGACTCATTCCATTTTAGAGTGTCTCCTTCCAGCCAGAAATAGCTCCACGTACAGCCATAAGAAAATGTGAATCAATTAATGTCTTTTATCAACTAGAAATGCAGATAAATCCCCTCAATCAGGGGAGCACAAATCACTGCTCCCATTCCTTCTCCCTCTCCATTCTCTGTATCTGGCTTTCTTCTTTAATAGATCTTTTGGGATGTTGACTCCAGGTTTGTGTGGCTGTTTTTGCACCTGAGTCTCGAGTGTTATGGATTCAAGAAAAATATATCAAGCAGATACTGGATTATGCTCTGAGAGATCATTAACTTGCTGGGGGACTAAGGAATTCAAAACTTATCTTGGCCGGGGAGCAGCAAGTTAAATGGGAGCGTAGGCTGGACTGGGAGAATGTCATCGAGGTAATGGCTTCACATTGAGTATGTGGGTGTGTAGTACATGGAGAACTCAATAAAAATGCATCCTATGCACATACATTAGTGGTATTTAAAGTAGAGAGAGTGGCACACTGCTCCTGGCTTAACTGGGACTATAGCCTCCTCCCTTGCCATGATCTGATCAGTTGGATCCCAGCACCTATTTCCCTGGAATTGAAGGGAAAAAGAAGTTTCATTTTCTTCTCCACTCTGGCCAGTGCACTGTGTTCCTCGAGCTCGAGCTGCTCTAGTGGAAGTTTTCCCTGCCTGTGTCAGCAGTAGGAACTGGATGAGCTGCAAGGTCCCTTCCAGCCCAAACCACTCTGATTCTGTGATGTGTGGGAATGCACTGCTATGTTTTGGCTTTATCTTTTTGGTTTAGTATGCATCTTCTAATACTTAAAGGCCTGAAAATGACATAGTTAAGATCCATATTTCCATTGCAGTCTCTTAATGCAGCAATCAAACATCATCAGCAAGCATTAACAAGGGCCTTTTAGCATTCATTCTTTTTGCTAAGCTGGGCACCAACAACTGGCCATACACACAGATAAGACTTAGTCTAAAAACCTGCTTGCTGCTATTTTTAAAAGGGAAAAAAGCTACCTTCTTTAAATAATGTCTACATGAAAATAGGTATATGAGTCAGAATACACCCTGAGAAGCAGGCAGGAAAAGCTTTAAATAGTGGGATTCATTCAGCTAAAGCATCTAATCACCTCTGAAAGTGAGAGCTTAGTTAAAACAAAAGAGTTATTCGCTAGGAAAGTACAAAAGGAATCTGAATTTGCTCCTTCCCTCGCACAGTGAGTACAGGGAGTCTGCATTTCATTACACACTCACCTGAAGGGCTTCAATAGTCCCCACGGTGGAAAAGGAACCACAACAATTTATGAATGCCTGGGAAAATACCTCCCTGCACGACTGCTTCATTTTAACCTGCTTTCCAGGAGAATGCTCGAGAGGCAGCAGCAGAGGAAGCTTTATCCAGGCTTGTCTGGGAGCGCCTGGAAAAAAAGAGTGCAATCCGCAAAGAGCAGCTCAATGTAAGGGTTTTAAATCAAAGCCACGGTGCACGCAGTGGGTTGAAATGCAAGTTCTAGGCAGAAGAATATTTAGAGGATCTTAATTTTACTCCTTAAAAAAACCTCCAACCTACATCCCAACCTGTTGTGCAAGAGAAAGAAAGAAGAGTCAAGGAAATAGATTTTAATTAAAAGAAAACTTCACCCTTGGTTATTAGTAACAATTTGCTCTGCTGTAATAGCTTGGATTTTGCTCCCGTCTTTTTCTTCATACTTGACATTTAGTCTAGTAAGTTTTTAAATGACAAATATGAATTACTTGAACTTCAAGACTTCACTTATTATCTGCTCATGCTAAAGAAGCTGCTGTAGCATCTGATCTATGCTGAATCTCAGTGGGAAAATCGGCTTTTTTTCCCCCTCAAGTATATGAACTTTGAGGACAATGTGATGCTGCATGACCGAGGGGTAGGAAGAAGAAAGGAGGAGAATGCAAGCTGATGCTACTAACAATTTATATACAGAGCTGGCGTCTTAACTTCTCTGCACTTCAGTGTCTGGAAAGTTCATACAGCTGGGCAAAAGCTCATTTGGTTTCCCCCTTTAAAGGTAGGAGGACAGACATGGAAGAGTAAGGGTATTTGCACAGTTGTGCAGCTCAGTGGTAGGGCTGGAACTGGGAGCTTGTTTGTCTCTCATTGTACTGAGTGAACCCAAACACAGGAAGCAAACACCAGTTGATATATGAAGCTGCCAGTACAATGCATGTGCAGCATCTTTACCTTTGATCTCATCATTCTGCTTGCCAAATCAAGCAGGCTGCATCCTTTCTTACTTGTAAGCCATGAGACTATATTCAAAGAAAGACATTTTTCATTGTTGTTGTCATTGTTGCTATTGTTGTTCTTATTATCATTATTATCATCATCATTATTATCAAAAAGATAAGGAGGCTGTTTCTTCTGCTCAGGGCAGGTGGCAAGACGTTAGTTGAGAAAGTGGCATTTGATTTGACAAGACTCTGTTCCTTCGGGAAAGAAACAATTAATAGTCATACTGGATAACATTCACTTAATGTCAACAGAGTTAGCTAATAAGTATTCCACACCTCCGCCAACTCTATTGAAAAGCCATGGAGAACAGCAAGGTACAGGAAGCAGTCACATGTAGTACCAGTATTTGAGCAAAGGATGAACAGTTGTCCTGGCTGTGGGCATCTAGGAAGTCTGATTTAATAATCCTCAGTACATGCTTCATTATTACAAGCAAGAAGTATAAACAAGAGTGGGCATGAAACCAGAATTTACAAGGCAAATCTTATGTTTATAAGGAAGGTACAGAATAACCTTAGAGGACAATGAAATATCTTCAAGAAAGGACCAAATTGCATCCATCGGATGCATGTTTTGCTGATAAAATGTGGCACAAAGGGGTGTAGATGTAGGTTTTACCTCCCTTGGGGTGAAAAGAAACCTAATACCTCATCGGCTGTTTACAGCTCTGCCCACATCAAATGGTCTGAGATCAGAATCAGACCCCTTCTGTCTCAATTTCAGTTGAATGTGTCTGAGTATTCCAGTCTTGTGAAATCCTTCACACAATTAATTCAAATTGTCTTGGAGACGAGTGCTGACTGGGCAAGAGCAAAAATTGGGCAAAAGACTGCAATCAACAGATAATGATACACTGCAGCATTTCAGCTAACAGAAGGAGCTGTAAAAGAGTGCTAAAAAAGGCCAGTATTTGCTCCTGTCTGTTACCCTCCTATTAACCATCCCATGGAGAGCAGGACATGTGTTCATTACAATCCACACCAAGTGCTGGGTACAAAAACTTGACTTTGGCCTCATGCCTGGGGCAAAGACTCAACAAGTCTCTTTTCTTATCACACTTTGAAGGATTCCACCAAATCTTGATTTATCTTTCCTTGAGGAGTCTTCTGTAGTGGCTGGATAAGGTCCTGTGCCAGGGAAGGAGAGGCAGGTCCTGCCACAGGTACTGCCGAAGGGTGCAGATTAGCCTTGGAGCAATTGTCCTTGCAGCTGTAGGACTCTGAGGGTGCCTCAGGCATTTGATTCAGATGATAAAGCTGCTAAACCATCTCTGCCTTCATGCCCTCTGGTGGGGTATGAACTAGGCAACTGGCTACCACTGGTGACACCAGCGTCAAACATGGACTTAATGATGCCAATACAGAGAAAGCTGCAACTTTGACACTTTACCAAGAATCCTCAATTTAGTAAGTGCACCAGTTCCCAGGAGCCTGGGCACTGTTCAGGGGATTGTAGGGTTTTGTGGTCTCCATGCACAGGCATGAGTTCTCATGTAGGCAGGACCTGGAAAACCAGATTGCAATAGCTGCTGTCTATCAGCAAGACTTCTGCAGATGCCACCAACAAACCCATGCTCACTCCTGTGCAGCAGGGAGAAGGTTCATGGCAACTGCACTCCAGACAAGTCTATAACGCCCTCATCTGATCGCAGGTGAGACAATCTAGGATGTTCTCAGTGGCAGTATTGGAGAGGTGGAAAGCAGGAGAAAACATCCCACCTGTCTTGGTGTTAGAAAGCCACTGTTCAGCAGTGCTGATAGGAATGAGACCCATCTTCATCTTACAGAGTTTTGCAAGAGACCTCAAGAGCTCAAGTTACACTCAAAAAAAACTTTTGGGAAAAACACAGCATTCAGAATGCCTGGAGGAGTAATCAGGGCCACTGAAGGGCAAAGGAAATGTCAACAGGGCTCAGGCCATCTGTCTTCCATCTGTTTGATCACTGTTCAGAAGTACTCCTATTTTGTGGAGAAGTACTCCCAGCTCTTTAGTGGCCACAGGACAGACCCAGTGGCTCCCAGGGTAAAAAAAAGGTTGAACATCACTGGTATAATTAGGGAGATGAAGGAATAGCAGCAGCTTACAAATCGTAGTTAGCCTCTCATTAGTATGGTTGAGGAATGACTGTGTATATGAGTAAGGCTTATTTAACAATAAATGTCATATTTACATAACATAGAATTATGCAGGCAAATGTAACCAGGAAATACATTAAATTAGGAAAGAAAAATCTGGGTTGAAAAAACAGGAAGATAAAGGATTGCTGGTACATGCTGTAGGCAAAGTAGTGTGGAAGCATTTAGAAAGATGTCTGCTATTTAGGTTCTAGTGATATCGCTGGCAGTCAGGGTGTTTAAATCCCGTTTATGCCACTGGAATTACTAACCTTTAAGGTAAATTGATAACAGCTATATTATTGGGGCTGCCCTGTTTTACTGGAGAGGAAAGGAATGGTGTAGCACTGATGTTGTAACTTTGGGATTTGCTTTTTGTGTGAGTGCAAAATCCCTTTTTTGAAGCATCACTTGTTCCAGGTGAACAAAGATGATCCATGCTTTGTGCTGCCATGGGCTGTTATCCCAATACTCTTCTTAACAGCTTGAATTCATTGGCTCAAGTCAACAAAACTTCTATATAGAATAAATCATGTGAGGTCATCCATTAAGCAAACCAGTTAGAATGGCTCCCAACAAAATTACCAGAGATTGAGCATCAGTTCTAGCTAATAAAGCCTATTGGAGCGGCTGTGTAGCTAAAGCATGTTCCAACAGTAGCTTCACCTCATTATGGAGTTGATTTATCACCAGTTTCTCTAGACCAAGAGGACTGAATAAGCATGATCCGGATGGAATTGCCAGAGTACCTCTGTGACTAGCCGGATGAGTGATGAGTCTGAGCTGAGGATCTGTAGCAGCAACCAGAAATGATGCACCAGCTCCAGCTGGAATTATAGATCTAGTCCTCCTCCACGGGGCTTTGGCTAATTGGCATGAATGGGAGCTAAAGATGACATTAACACTTCTGCAAGATGGATAACAAAGACATTCCGCTTCATGGATCTCTCAGCTCAATGTCACTTAGCTACGTGGCCACCTAGAAAGCTCTACGGCTGAAAATCAAACCTGAGCCATGCAGGAGTGATAACACTGCATCAGGCTTGCAGCAGAACATGCATTACCCAAGAGTAACAGTGTGCTCAGCGGAACCTGTGAGCAAACTCAATAGTTACGTGTGATTGGGTGTGCAGGCAGTAGCAAGACCTTGTGGCTGGGCAGTTCTGGGGAGCAGAACTGGTGGCTGTGCACAGAGCAGTGTCCTTTGGGTGAGATGGGCATCCAGAGGACTTCCACCCATTTCATAACATGAAACAATCATAGAATCAATTTGGTTGGAAAAAGACCTTTGAGCTCATCCAGTCCAATGGTTCCCAGCACTGCCAAGGCCACCACTGACCCATGGCACTGAGGCCTCCTCTCCACGGTGTGTGAACACTCGCAGGGACGGTGACTGCAGCCCTGCCCTGGGCAGTTCCAATGCTGAGCACCCTCTGGGGAAGGAATTGTTCCTCATCTCCATCTAACCCTGCCCTGGTGCAGCTCGAGGCAGTTTCCTCTTGTCCTATCACTTGTTACCTGGGAGCAGAGACTGACCCCACCTCACTGCATCCTCCTCTCAGGCAGTTGTAAAGAGAGAGAACAACAGAAAACCTTTACCCATACCCATTTGCCTGCCAGGGTGTATGCTCCGGTGTCTGAGCATGAGTCCAGCATCAGTGCTCAGCAGTTTGGATTTGGAAGATGTAGGTGTGAAAGTCCTTGTATCTACCTCTTTGGTACACTCTCCCTGAAACCCACTAATGGCACACACTGCATTGAAGCCCGTTATTTTGGATTGGTTGGTCTATTGGCAGATCCATGGCTTGGCTAGGACAGCAGCATTTGATTTTGCACACGCACTGTTGTCTGTGGCTTGAGTAGTACACCTCAGTATGGATGTCTTTATCCCCCGTTTGTGATCTTAGCTGACAATTTTCTTCAGCTTGGCAGAGACAAGCTAATTAAACCTGAATTCTTTTTCTAACCTATGCATCAAAATGCTGTCCTTGGAGCCAGTTCTACTCCCTAAGGGTTTGCATACTTGAGCTACTGCTCAAGTGGGCTGAATCATGATCTCATCAGAGACAGTAAGAGGCTGGGTACTGTTTTTAAGTGCTCAATTTAGGCTCCTGTCAGGGAATCTGTCCCCTTATATGTCTAATACATTCTCCTTTTCCAGAGACTTCATTCAATTGAGTCCCAAAGTTACCCTTGGTCCATATTAATTTGGGGTCAACCCAACGTAGCATTGAGGAAAAATATATTTATGCCAAAATTATAGGCTTGCAAAGGAGGTTGACAGTAATGAACAATAGCACTTTGAAAGCATCTATTATTCACACATACACATGTGCATGCACACACATACCCATACAAAGAAACACAAGTTTCTGAATAAAAATACAAAGCCAGGAAAGATGGGGAAGAAACCCACTGAAACAGGAGCAATTCAGAATTAAAAATCCCAATTTTCATTGAAAATATAATCTGCATTCAAGTGCATGGCTTTCATCTAAGTCTCAGTTTTCTGTTGGAGGAAATAACGCTGATCCATTGCATTTCCTCTATCATAAGTGATTTGATTTCCCAGGCTACCAGCGAAGCCCATCTTACTGAGACCCATCTTAAGCTGTTAGTTTACCCCAATTTATCTCTTCTTGCGCAGCCAGGGAGGAAAGGGGCTATCAGAAATACCAGCATACCTTCAGTAAGGTTGACTGTTAACAGTCTTCAAAGAAATGCTGTGAATCTTTGATGTGCTGATCTAAAGGAAGTAGAGATCACCTAAGGCAGGATCAGGCAAGGGAAGGGGCAGAGGAAATGTTCTACTGTGTACCCATATGTGAATGTACTCTGCAGTAAGTACTGAGTGATGGACAACTGAATGAAGGAGTCAGATGTAAATGAAGACTCATGCCTGAGTTCGGGAGGACGAATGAGTTATTGCCATCCAGGGATACAGCCTGTTGAATTTATGTGCCATTCTCTCCTAGCAGACCCATCACACGGACTCTATGCCAGTTTCTCTGGGTGAAAATGATTGAAAATTTGTCCCCTAAAAATACTAAAAATAACTATTGTCCCCTCACTACAGAAGGCATGTTAGAAAGCTGTTTCCAACTCCAAACTTACCAACTACACCATGTATTCCTGTAGCACAAGCAGGGTGCGATGTCAACTGACTTCTGCTCTGATAGATATAAATTGCAGCTGAGGGCTCACAGATAGGTTGCCATCCTACACCTTGGGAGGCATTATTCAACAGAAACCAGAGGGCAGGATTACTCATTACTTATCTCAGGAAGATTTAATTTGTAATTATTATTATTGTTGACTGGTGGTACTTCAGTAGGACCTACAGAATTCAAGTGAGATCAGGACTTTGTTGTGTTCGTGTTGTATGGCTGCAGGAAAAGAAAGAGTTGCTTCCCAAAGTGCTAACAATTTCAATGGAGATGACAAAGAAAGTGGTTTTACACCCCATTTAAACATGGTGGTGTGAGGCCCTGAGAGAATAAATTGCCAGAAAGTTAGGCATGTAGTTTAAGTTCAGACATGCCTCTCAGGATGGGATGATTTGGCCTTGAAAGTGCCCACATGAGGCTCCTCATTGTCAGAGATTAACTTGGGCAGAGAAATTCTCCCCAGATGGCCTGTTTCAGTCATGCACTCCTATTCCAGGCACCATCTTCCTATCTTCCCACACAGAACTGCTACACTCAACCATCCAACTGCCTACTGACACAGTCTGAAGCAAACTGGGGGGGGGGAATATCCACCACGACCAGCTCCTCTCACACAGATGATGTGGTCTTTTGCATTTAGGCACCTTCCCTTCTGAACTCGGCCCCCTGATCAAGTCTGCTGAACCGTCGGGTAATTATAACTAATACCATGGCTATAATTACTGTTATTATCATATTACTAGTGCTAATTCTTGTTCTATCATATCATTTTCATCTTATTGTTATGCTATTTATGTTTTGGCCATTATTCAGATAATAAAGCCAGATGCTTTGACTTGCTTCAGAGCTTCCTTGTGCTGGATACTGTAGTGTGTCCCCTGTGAAAAGTCAGTCCTCACCCTGAGGCACTTAAAAATCTAATTAGAGAAGACATCCCAGCATTATCTTCATCTATCAGAAACTTAAGTAGCAAACCCTGACTCTTCAGGATATTCAAGGTCACTTTGCCAGACTTCCTGAAGAATTGGTAGCACTCCCAATATCCTGGGTGCCTGTGCCAACACAGCTCTAGAAGCAACCTTATTTCAGCATTGTTTTCCTAATTCCTGACAAACCACACACACACATACCCAATGCAGGTATTTCCCCTGGCTTATTTATTCCTTTATACTATATTCATGGTCTCCCTGAGAGATGTATTCTTCCACATAAAAACAATTCTAAAAACCACCAAACTGTAAATAATGGCTTAAATGAAGTTCATGAATGGCTGATGAAGTTCAACAAGGCCAAGTACAATGTTCTGCACCTGGGTCAGGACATTGTAACTAGGTGATCTTTAAGGTCCCTTCCAACCCAAACCATTCTGTGATTCTAAATTACCCCCCAAAAAGGATGGCTGTTTCCATCAGTTTCTGGGAACTGCTTGGGTACCACAGCACCAGACAAATACAGGGATACTCAGAGACCATACTGGTGGGGAGCATCCCCTCCAGCCGTTTACATCCCTCCCCTGGCAGGTTCCACTGTGCCATTGGGTGCTGGGCTGACCCTGGTGAGGCAGAGGAGCAGCAGCAATGCTGGCCATGCCCTTGCCACAGCTAGTCCTTATGCTTCACTTTCACAATACAGCCATGCTCATTCGGAAGGGCTCGTTTGTCCAGACAAAGCCTAGGGTCTCTTGTTTGATTCCTCTGCATGCTCCTTCAATAACTCGAACGTGGTTAAACAACCAGAATTAGAGCCTCCACTTCTTTTGCAGTTTTCCATCTTTTCCAAAAGGTGAATGTTTAGAATGATGTATGAGCCACGAGCTAGAGTGTTCATTTATGGCTCTTGTGAAGCTTTCCCTGTGGCTGGAAAACAATGGACATTCACGATCAATAAGACTCCTCAAAACAGCCCTGTCTCCAGTTTCATTAAAAGGTTGTCACAAAGTTATTTCAAAACCTCATTCAAGTAAATTGGCTGCGAGCAGCGAGTGCTCAGCCTGCTGCTGCCCTGCACCCAGCTCTGAGGAGCAAAGGTCCAAAAGGGATTTGTTTCACCTCAATATTACATTCTGACATGCAATAAGACTGCTAAAACACTGGCTGGGAGAGCTCTGTACCTCCTGACCGTATCACATGTAAATACCTACTGATGGCTTTGCAACATCAATGCCTGATAGACAGCTGTAAAAGGGTGTTTTTCAGATGGGATGTCACTTGCAGCTTACCTTCTGGGACAAAAGATTCTGATCAGGTAATGCTGATGTTCTGGCACATCACTCTAGTCCTAATTTTTTCCTGCTGAAGTCAGTGATACAGTTGCCATTGGGTTTAAGGAAAGCAGAATTAGGCTGAATTTTTAAAAGATACCATCTAATTCTCAATCAGAACCCTTTTGGAGGAGATCCAGCACACAGAGTGGTGGTTTGCATTCTAATAAAACATAGAAGGAGTTATTGTTCCCTGAAATCCATATGTATTCTCCAGATCTGCCACTTCACATTAGAATGCTGCAGAAGCCCCAGGAGAATGACGGCATCTTTATCCCAAAGGTTGAGCAAAAAACTAATGAATAGGAACTATTAGATTTGACAGAGCTGAAACAGAAATGTTTAGGTTTCAAAAATCATCTCGATACTTAAGGCTTTTGTGAAATACATTTGCTATGTGAACGCTGAAATACACTTCACTTTTCAAGCAAAGCAGCTTTCTTAAAATACTCCACAAGCAGTTTGCAACTGTAAGTGCACTCCTGCAAAGCCAAAACCTGAAAGTTCTGCTGGCGAGTACCTCCCAAAACCAGCAGCAATAGCCTGAGGGGAGCTGCCAGGTTTGCTCTCCAGGTCACGCATTTTAAGACATCATTGGTAAAACCCTGGGAGGATACCAGCCAGGCCCCTGAAAGCGAGTGTCCTTTCCTTCTCAGAGCATGATTAGTTGCTGCTGGGGTGGGTGGAGATGGTCAATCATAGCTGCTGCCAAGAGATGCTTCTTCACAAGCTCACGCGTTGCGCATTGCTTTGGCGGTCATTGCCCTCCTAAGCAGTTGCTGGGGTAACAGCGAATATCCTTCATCTGGGTTTTCTTAGATTTTACATTTTGCTTGTTTCTGAGCTTCTTCTTGTGATGGGGGCACTTCATGGAATCTTACTGACAGCTCTTCAAGGGTCATTTTCCTGTATTTCAAGGTAAAATAAACCCAGTTTGGGGGGCTTGAGGAAAAGCAGAAGACAGACTGTCAGTTGTTTTTGCTTTGCAGTCAGAGTAAGAATGTTCATTCCTCCTGCAGCAGGACCATTATTTCAACGATCCACATTTTAACTGATGAAAATTGAAATGGCTCTTCAGTATGAAAGCTCCAATTTTTCTTATATAGGGAAAATACATGTCTGAATTGCAGAGATTGCAGTGAGATGTCTGTAGCTTGCTCTGGAATGTGGGGATTTTTCACATGCCACACAAGTGCTGCAGGTCATCTGAATTCACACAGATTTCACACAGAAATTCACATAGAATTCACACAGATTTTCCTTGGCTTTCTCCACTGAGCATCCTTTCCAGAGGAGCAGATTATTTCATTTTGCCCTTCCTTTAGATGCAGGTCTGGCGCAGGCTTCTGCCCTTTGTGCCTGCCTGTGTGTGTGCCTTAAGTGGAGGCAAAGAGATTCTTGTAAGCAAGCACAAAGAGGAGTCTGTGGAGCTTAATGATGGGTGATTCTGTTCAATCTCCTTTCCAGTATATCTGCAAGTGCCTCCTCACCAAGGCCTGCAAGGGAGCAGCCAAGATGATGATAGTTGCCTATTTTACGGCTTCTCAAAAAACCTTGTCTTACTGAAGTTGGAGGACCTGCAGGGTGACCTGTGCTCATCCTCTGTAAAAGCCTGGATGCCCTCCCACAGCAAAACACCCGCTGATCCTAATCAGAATCCAGTGTCCTTAAATGCCCTGTCCTCAAATTATAGAATCATAGAATAGTTAGGGTTGGAAAGGACCTTAAGATCATCCAGTTCCAACCCCCCTGCCGTGGGCAGGGACACCAAACACTAAACCATGTCACCCAAGGCTCTGTCCAGCCTGGCCTTGAACACTGCCAGGGATGGAGCATTCACAGCTTCTCTGGGCACCCTGTGCCAGGGCCTCAACACCCTCACAGTAAAGAACTTCTTCCTTATTTCCAACCTTAATCTCCCCTGTTTCAGTTTGAACCCATCACCCCTTGTCCTATTGCTACAGTCCCTGATAAAGAGTCCTTCTCCAGCACCCTTATAGGCCCCCTTCAGACACTGAAAGCTGCTCTGAGGTCTCCACACAGCCTTCTCTTCTCCAGGCTGAACTGCCCCAACTTTCTTAGCCTATCTTCCTACGGGAGGTGCTCCAACCCCTGATCATCCTCGTGGCCCCCTCTGGACTTGCTCCAACAGCTCCATGTCCTTCGTATGTTGAGGACACCAGAGCTGCACGCAGTGCTGCAAGTGGGGTCTCATGAGAGCAGAGTAGGGGGGCAGGATCACCTCCTTTGACCTGCTGGTCATGCTCCTTTTGATGCTGTGAGCACACACTGAAGCGGTTCATGTTCGGTGTCTCATCAACCAACACCCTCCTCCTCAGTCTGCTCTGAATATCTTCTCTGCCCAACCTGTAGATATCTGTCATCCAACAGGGACACAGAGTGCATCAAGGTACAGCTGCTTGGAACTGGAGGGCAGCAACCAGTTGCTGTTTCTTCCACTGTCCCCTACCTGTTATGAGCCAGGTTGTTTCAGTACCCCAGAAAAAGTGTGCTTGTGCCAGGCTTACCAGTGAAGGAAGGAAGAGCACTGCTGATCCCACCACATTGCCCGTTTTACAAGCAAGCCTACCTGGTTGAAAAAGCAGTCCCTGGTAGGAAGAGGCTTGGAAGGCAGGACATTATCAGCTATGAAAATGGCAGATGGACTTGTACCACAGCAAAACCTAGCTAATAAAGTGGTATTTGTCAGGTTAACTGGAGAGAAGGAAGGTTGTCCCCAGCACCCCTCATCCATAAACATCCATCTATCTGCTGTGCTTGCTGATGGGGACACACAGCAGAGCAAACATCCCTCATGCAGACCTAGAAGATGATCTGAGTTACTCAGGAGGGGGCACCTCAAATCCTGTGTGGGTTAACATATGTCTCTGTCCTTACATTTTCACAGAAACTACACTATGTCACAGGTTCTGCTCCAGGAGAGAGTAGAAGCAGCCAGGTGACAACCATAGTGTCACCTGTGATTGAAAGGGACCTCAAGGTTCTTCTGGTCCAACCTTTCTTGCCCAAGGACACACAGCACATGGGTCTCAAGCTCTGCCAAGCCCTCAAGTCAGCAGAAGCTCTTTCAGCAGGTCCTCAAGAGGACACAGCTGAGATCTTCAATCTGCTTTGTCCACCAGCAGAGCCAGTTTCTGCACTGCGCAGGGTTGTATTCAGTAACACATCGAGAGCTTTGCTTCTGTCTGTACCTTCCCTTCGAGTGTCTCGTCTTTCACTTAGGGTGAATGCCTCAGTGTAAGTGCCCCAGATCCAACAGAGTCATGTGGCCCAGGCTTTATTTGCTGTTATTGCTGCTTTCAAGTGGAAAATTGATATAATAGCAGTCCTTTCTCAACACACAGCAGTCTGCACATTTGTACAATGTTCTTTGAGGATGATCAGCAGCCACTGGCATAGAAAAGTGACAGATGCTGTCTGCAAATAATGAGCTGAAGCAGTTTCCTTTGGAAGGGAACTTAAGCAAAGTCCCTTTGAGTTTGAAAAGCCAGTGAGGTTCCCATGTGGCCTCAGAAGCTGCTTGCAAGCCTCTGCCGGAACAGACATATTCTATTAGCTCAAATGGCACAATTATTTTTCAACTCTTTCTCTTACACAGACTTCTCTGGAGAGAGGAAATGGCCAATTTCCTATTTATTGAGCATTTTTTCCTGGGACAAATAGAAAAAAGTTTGTGGCTTCCTCTGTTCACTCCCCTAGTGTTCCATATGGTATCTGCACAAGTTACAGTGATAAGGTATAGCTGTACGATGCATAATCATGTGGTAAAGGATATCACGTGCCTTTGTAATCTCCCTCTTTGTTCTTTGCACCTCACACAAAAATCATTTTAACCATCTAGGCCCGTAAGGACTCTCACAGTTGTGAGATTGAAAGAACACCACTGAGCTGTTCCCTCCTAAGCCTTTGATCCTGTCTCCTTCCTTTGTGCTTTTATCTGATGCACACAGTCCTGTGCCAGAGGCAGCTTTTCCAGATGTAGCAATAAGAAGTGTTCAAAGTCATCCCATTACCTCATGGTGCTACAAGAAGTGAGTCCAAATGGGTGAAAATGGAGGACTCAAAGCTTCCCAGCCAGGTATTTCCAAACCCATTGGTGGACTAAAGGCACAATTCCAGTTTAACTGTGCAGCTCTTGTTTCTGTTGTAACATGTACATTTCAGAGCTTTATAATTTGTGATTATTGCCATAGTTCTGAATCCTGAGAATTAAATAAGGCCTGTTGAGTTCTGAGAAAGAGAGATCCATGCTTATGTACATAACTGAATCTACAAAATGATATCAAAAGCATGGGGCTTCCTTGCAGTAAAAATGGCTCCTGATTTACAATCACCCTCATTAAAGGCTTCAGAAAGCCTGTAAGAGTTTATTTTCTTCCAGCATGACCTGTTATCTTGGGCTCTTTTAGTAGGGGAAGTCCAACCAAATCCAAAGTAGGATGCTGTCATTTTACCATACATTAGCTGTATGAATAGTGGAAGTTGTGTTGCACAGCACATTAAGTCCACACACAAATGCATCAAAATAATGAGACACCATCCTTGAAGTCACGAGGAGGCAGTGCTAAAGCTCAGGCTCAAGCTGAATTCTGTTTCTTAGTTCTAAAAGCATGATTTGCAAAAGTTTATGGGGCGCTTTTCCCAGCATTCATTTTACCTCTTTACTCTATGTACTCTTCTTCCTGCGCATCTATAGATGAGAAACGTATTTGGACAAGTTTAGAAATATCCAATGCTGTGGAAAATTAATCAATGCTAATAATCATTGATGGATTCTATAGATGAAACACATACAACAAAGGGAACCAAAAGAAGGGGATCCTGTATTCTTTTACAGCAATAATTTCCTATAGATCATAACCTGATCACAGGGGTCATCACACAGTAGGTGTCCTGATCCTATGCACAGCAACAGCAGTGTGAGCACTTGTTAGGAGCAGAGACTTTTGTACGAGAAAGTCAGGTGTGGAAGACCTTAGCAAGCTACAGAACTGCCCTTCCTGTGTGGTTCCTCTCCTGACTTCCCTGAACTCCTTGAATCCCCAAGAGTTACTGCATAACATATCTGTGGTGTGGAGAGTAGCTGCTGATGCGGTGGAATCACCTTCTCTGGAAGGGTTCAAAAACTGTGTAGACGGGGCCCTCAGTGCCATGGGTTAGTGGTGGCCTTGGCAGAGCCGGGGAATGGTTGGACTGGATAGGCTTAAAGGTCTTTTCCAGCTGAGTTGATTCTCTGATAAATAACAAATCAAACATGAGCTCTGCCAGCAGAGCAGTCAAGTCACACAAGTTCAGTTCTGTTGTCTTTAAAATCTTCCAGCTCTGGACCTGAATGCTGGACATCCTTTTTGTGCAGGGCTTTGTTTGTTCGGGGTTTTCTTGTCATTTGGTTCTTGTTGTTTGGGCTGTAGTTTGTTCTGGGGGTCTTTCTTGAGCTCCGTGTTGTTCAGTGAACAGTCTGTACCCTGTGAGATGAAAACCCTGGCATTGACGGGATAATCCTTTAGTGACAGGAGAGGACTTACTGCAGATCATAGACAGCAAAATATCCCCATTCCTAAACTGACATCCCAGGTAGGATCCAGCTTTCTGCCTTAGCTGTCAGGTAGCTAGATGTTTGTCTTGGGTAGGCAACCTGCATGGTTAATGGGGAAAATTAGCACCTCCAAGAAAAAAATTCCACCCACCTCGGGTCTGGAATTGTTAGGCTGAAAACACAATCTGAGAGTGGAGATAGATAGAGCTGTGAGTGCTGAGGACTTTGCAAATGAATCTGTAGGTGCCAAAACCTGAACAAAGGGAAAACAAGTGACCGTGTGGTGACAGGGTGAGGACTCATCTGACAGCCCACGAAAACATTGGCACAATGACAGGCTCCAGGTCTTCAAACAGTTCCTTAAACACAAACCCATCTTTCCCTCCCTGCAGTCCCTGCATCTTTTATTATCCTCCTTCAAGCTTTCACCACAAATGAGAAAGACATCTCCTGGCTGCAGCTAACCCACGAGGACAGAGAAGAGCATTCTATAAAAGGGTATTACGCACCCACAGAATTAAAACCTACTTTCTACAGCAGCTGCTTTGAGTCCTCAGGACCTGGACATGCAGGTCACACATCACCACCAGGAGAAATTATATGAACACGTATGAGAATAGGAGGAGGCTGATTCAGAGCCAGGAGGCTGTTTAACACTTACTTGGGCAATAGAGAGGATGGAAGTTCTGGTGAGGCTGAGGAGGCCAGCAGGATGTGGATAACAAGCCACAAGGCATCTTTGCAGATAGGGAAGGAGGTCAAAGGGACAAGGATGGAGCCTGAAGGAGATTTCTACATCTGCAGATGGAAGGTCAGTGGCATAGCTGGAAGATCCTGTGAATCCCTAAGAATGGGATCTGAGGAGAGAGCAGGGGCAAGCTGCAGCCTCAGGCATGGACAAAGGGATACTCTGCCTTCTCTTGTTTTACCTTTATCTCTATTTTGGTGTTTCTAAAGGAAGGCTTGGACACCCAGGCAGGATCAGTGCTGCTGCCAGTTAGAGAAACCATGATTTGCTTTCTCCTTCCTTTCTCTGTAAAATTTCCCAGATGAATGAGCAAAAGGGGACTTTGATAAAAGGATTCCCATGGGAAAAGCTGGCGAAGTTGTCTCCCTGTGCTGCCCTCCCTCTGTAGGGCTGCAGCACAAGGTGAGGGGGGTTCAGTAGGCCAATGACCTCCTTACTGCAGGGTATCTGAATGAACGTGTCCTGCTGTTGCCCTCCCAGTCACGATGCTGCTGAGGCTCAGGGGTGAGCTCTCATGGGGAGGGAAGCTGCAGGTGGTTGTGCAAGGGCGGTTTGAGATCCACCGTCTCATTCAGGGGCTTTGGCTTCCTGGTCTGGGCAGAGAGATGGGGCAGAGCTTTGAGAGCATCCTTGAGGGCATACAGACTAGGGGCTGATTGAAGGGAACCCTGGGGGGCCGGGAGGGAGGGTGGGACCATGCAAACCCAAAGGCATTTGTGCTGAGACAGGGAATAGCATGAAGAGGCTGACAAAACAGCGGAGATTAAATTGCCTGCCATCCCCCACTCTCCTTAAAGCATCCCTGCCCACACCAGCATCGCTCTGTGCCTACAAGCTGCAGACAGCCCCGTGCTGCTGCTTCCCCTGCCTGCAGCAGCCTGTCCTGAGCGTGGAGAGGCCTCTGGTGCAGGAGCCACCTCATTCTGCCTAATTGCACAGACAAGAATTAACGTGAAACGGAGTCTTACCTTGCAAGCCATGCGCTTTGTGAGCTGTGGAGCAGAGCCCAGGTGAAGCAGAAGGCTGTGCACGCTTGGGCCCTTCAGCCAGGGCAGCTCTGGAGTCCTGATGCTTCCTGCAGCACTGACACTGCTTCACTGCCTCTGTGCAGCAGGTTGCAGGCACACAGCAGTGCGTCTGCTGGACAGGGTCCACCATTTAGAAAGCACAGGCACTGTGAGCAGCGTCAGACCAGTGTAAATGATGCTGGGACAAACATGGTTTCTCCTTAGGAATAAAACCCACCCGATCCAGGCTCCTCTGTTTCCTCCTCATTATCTTGTGTCTGACTGCAGCAAAGCCCTTGTAAGACTGCTGCCAGAACAGCTGGTTGCCAGCGATGTACGGAGTGATCGATATGTTTGGCTTTTCATGTTCATCCATCGTGTGAATCTGCTTTCATGCTTTCATTATGTGAATACGATTTGAAGGCAGCCCTGAACTTTGTGCTCATGTCATTTACTATCTTTGGCCTCTAATCCAGTGCCCATGCAGCTCCCTGCTTCTCCCCGGCACTCTAGAAAGCAGGGTTAGTTACAACCCCTCCCCATTCCCCTCACAAAAAGCACCAGGTTTAGAATAAGAACAATTTGCCCAACGCAGTCGGGCATCTCCTCCACAGACAGACAAGGCTCCGGAGTGAAAGCCAGAGGAAAAACAGAGCTCCCAGTTTGTTTACTACCTCTTGGCACACATCCATACCCAGCTTTTTATATACCACTTCCCAGACTTTGCAGCCTAGTGAACAAGATGCAGTTTCGTCCTGGCTATCAACACACCGATGGTTACCAGCAACATTTCGTGCTGCTCCAGCCAAAGCACTCAGGACCCTGCTGTGCTGAGATTTGTATTGCCATGTGTGCAGATAGTGCCTGCAAAGGAAAGTTGTAATCTGTAAATACAAGGGTGTGAGTGTGTGTGTGGGAGGAGGGGGAGAAGAGATTTCAATCCAGACTGCACAGTAAAAAGTTCTTTTTTGGGTTTCTGAGCTATCTGTTGTGGGGAGGAAAGCTGGTATCAGAGGAGGTTTCTGGATAGTAGAAGGAGAGAAAAGCTAATCCAGAGGTACTTGTGGACAGGACCAGCTCTCCTAGATGCAGCCCATGGCTCACAGAGCATGGTGTTTTGGAGAAGACTTTCATTCACTGCATTGAGGGGGGAAATGTGTTAATTTTTCTGTAATTCTTCTGTAACTGAGGCAGTAGGAAAAAGGGGACCATGATGCGTTTTCGAACTAGAATGCAATGCCAAAATAAGTAACAATAAAGAATTTGAAAACCCATCCATTAATTTAAAACCAGGTTCACCAATGGCCTGGCTCCAGCCCTGTCCCACTGTGGGCACTGACAACTGCCAGCGCTGCAGCCTCCATCCAGCCATTGACCAAGGTCTCCCTTTCAAAGTGTTAGCCCCCAGGGTTTCTCCTGTACAGTGGAAAGCATTAGAGGCATGATGGGACCACTCATCTGCCCCTCCTCTCCGCCTTTGTTTCCTTTGGTCTTCAGGGCTCCCCAGACATCCATGCTGGGTGCAATCAGTGCCATCAGTGAATTGGGTGACAGTCCCAAAAGTGCCCCAGACAGGCATGATGAGTGGCAGTGGCAGTTCTATTTCTACATTACTTATTTCAAGTCAAGATGGCAAGCTCGCAGTAGTTTATGGTGGACTTTTTAACCAGGTTGTTCTTAAGGTTAATGACTGAACATACAAATCTGTTACCATAGTAAGTGGAGTAAAGAGTCAGGAAGGAAACAAAGCTAATACAAATAATCAGCTTGACTTTGATGGGAACTGGCCTGGATCCTGCAGCACTTGTTGAAGCTCGTTGTTGTAGGCATCATTCACAGCCTGGCCGTGGGTGTGTGTTGCATTAGCAGGAACAGTGGTGGAGACACCGCACAGGGAGGCACATTCACATGTCGCCTTGTTTCTTGCAATGTTTTCATTTTCTTGCCTTTCATTCTTTACCAGGAACAAGGGAAAAAATACCCTTGAAGCCCCTTTTAAAGAGTCTCGGGCAGCATCCAAGTGATGTCTCTGCTGTATTGTAAGAGGAGCCTCAAGGACAAGCTTAGAGGCCAAGTACAACCAAAGAGCATCCACCCTCCTGCCCTCTGGAGCATCTCTGGGATGACTTGGAAGTGACCCAGAGAGAAAAAGCACATGGACTGGCCCCAGTGCACGTGGTTGTGCAGCCACTGGCATGGTTGTCACAGCTGCCTCCATCCCTTCTGCCTGGCCTTGAAATGATAAAATGTGGCAGGTATCAGACAAATACCAAATCTCAGGGTGGTTCTTAAGCATGCCTCAGTGGTGGTTACAGGAAGACCTGGTGTATTTGAGTCACCATGAAGATATGCCACCAGGTCTTTGGTTTTGGAAGGCTCTTGGGAGAGGATGGCTTTAAGCTTTTAGTTGGCTCCTGGCAGGATCCTGCACAACAGTTGCTATAACATCCATTAACAGTTTCTTAATGTTCCTCGCCCTGACAGCCATTATAAGGGCAATGTATGACATTCTTAAGATCTAGTCTTAAAACATTAACATATTTATAAGTAATGCCCTAATTTGAAGGGAAGCTGAGTTCTCTTAGATGTAAGTAGTTATTAATTACAATGCAACAGGAAAATTCATTAGGGAATAGAATCAAACTTTCAATTAATGTCATTTTTATCTGGGAACATTAGATGAGCTTTTTTAATTCTTTTGCCTTTAACAAGGATCTGGAAACATTTGCTAATTTCCAACTATTATAGTTACTTCTATGAAATAATATGATCTCTCATTTGCATATAAGAAAACATTTTCTGTATTCACTCTGACTCTGAGCTGCCCTATTTATATCAGTAAATTGAGCTGAAGACTGCCTGTGCATTTAAAGAGGAGTCTTTTCTTATGCAGAATAGCAACACATTTTACCAGTCCCATGGTGAACATCTAGCATTATTTCTGGGGTTTATTTAACCTAGTCTCTAATATTGGTCTCTGCATGAGTCTTAGCAGTGTGGCTGAGCAAAAAGCCAAGTGGTGTCTCTTGCTGACTGTTGCACACACATTTCCTTCAGTTGTTTTGGAAATCCTCTCTGCACTTCTTGCTCCAAGTATTTTACTTTCAATTTCATTTTCAGTCTCAAAGCAAAACCTGCTTGAAATAACAGGATCTTCGTGTGCCAGGCATGAATTCTGTATCATTTAAAATTGAATAAATCAGCCACCTTCACACTAATTTGGTAGTGGACATAATCTGCTTTTTGGTCTGTGTTCATGTTTGGTGTTTGGTTTTGCTTGGTTGCTTATGTATCTAAGAGGGCCATTCCACAGCATCCCTAATCTGCTAGTCCCTGAAAACTGCAGAGGAAGGACCCAGTGATATTCCATGTCTATCTAAGCTCTGAAGGCCTTAGAGCAGCTGCAGTGCCTAAAGGGACTACAAGAAACCTGGAGAGGGCTTTGGACCAGGGCCTGTAAAGACAGGCCAAGGGGAATGGCTTTAACCTGCCAGAGGGGAGACTGAGATGAGCTCTTGAGCAGAAGCTGTTCCCTGTGAGGGTGCTGAGGCGCTGGCACAGGGT
>JARCZZ010004988.1:0-11190 GCA_030323915.1 Brotogeris chrysoptera
CGTGTCCCCGCACACGCACACGCTCCCCCCCCCGCGCCGCCCCGGGGATCCCAGCGCTCGGCTGATGGCTCCCACCCTGCAGGGATGGAGGGGATGGGGATGGGGATGGGGATGGGGATGGGGACAAGCTGCACTGGGGCAGGGATGTACGGGGGGGGGGTGGTGGTGAAGGAGGAGCCCCAGCCCTGGTGCCTGTATGACCCCGGGGGTGTCCATGTCACTTTGGTCCCCATGTGGCTACAGTGCCTCTGTCACCTCTGAGCTTGCCTGTTCCCAGTCCTCCTTGTCACCATGGTACATGGCCCTGGTACTTGCATGCTCCTATGTGGCCTTAGTATGACTAAGTATGACACACTGTGTCACCTTAGTGTGTTGGTCCTGGTGCCCATATTTGCCCTGCTGCGAGTGCCTCCTTATATCCCCAGGGCTCGTATCACCTTTGGTGCATGCCCATAGTGGCCACATCACCTCGGTGCACAGCCCCACTGACCCACCTGCCCCCCCCCCCGTGCCCATGCCATCCCCCTTCCCTTGTCTCTCATGCCCACGTCACCCATCCCTGCAGTGTGCACCTACTGCAGCACTGGGGACCTGCACGCGCTGTGGCGTGCGGCCGGGCGCTTCACCGAGGCCACCGTCCGCCTGTTTGCTGCCGAGCTGGTGCTGGTGCTGGGTGAGTGCTCACCGTGCTGGGGACAGGCACCCAGGGATCCCCACGGATGGGGGTCTGCAGGGGTGAGTCTGCTGGGTGCTGTGGGAGGGGCCCCATGGCTCTGATGGCTCCATCTTCCCCTCCCAGTGTACCTGCACGACCTGGGCATCATACACAGAGATGTGAAGGTGGGTGACAGCGGGGATGGGGGGTCAGTGGATGGGGTCGGGGGGTCTCTGAACCCCCCAGTATGGAGAGGCCACCCCAGCATCTGTCTCATTCCAGATGGAGAACATTCTCCTGGATGAGCGAGGTAAGAACCTGGTGGCGCTGGTTTGAGGATGCATCATCCATGGGGACACCCCGTCCATGCGGACACCCCATCTTGGCCCCCACGTGGTGTCTTGCCCCACAGGGCACCTTAAGCTCACTGACTTCGGCCTCTCCCGGCACCTGCAGTGGGGAGAGCGAGCCCACACCATCTGCGGCACCCTGCAGTACATGGGTAAGGGGGCAATGAGGGGCTGTGGTGGGGGAAATGGTTCCCCAGGCATTTATTTGCTCATCCCCACAGCCCCTGAGGTGCTGAGTGGGGGGCCCTACAGCCATGCAGCCGACTGGTGGTCCCTGGGTGTCCTGCTCTTTGCCCTGGCCAGTGGGGAGGTGAGGACCATGGGGTAGGGGGGATAATGGGGCTCCATGGGGTGCCCCTAAATCCATTTGTGTCCTCCCAGTTCCCCGTGGCACCAGCAGGGGACCATGTGGCCATGCTGGAGCGGGTCAAGCAGAGCAGCTACCAGAGCCCACCCGCGTTCAGCCCCGCGCTGGCCCGGCTGATGGCCGAGGTAACCCTCCCGCATGGGATTTGGGGTCCCCACTGCCCCATCCCGGGCTGGACCCTGGGGTGCCCCCTCCTCAACTGTCCTCCTCCATCCCCAGCTGCTGTGCCACAACCCCCTGCACCGCCTGCGCTACCTCCATCACTTCCAGGGACACCCCTTCTTCCGCGGGGTGGCCTTCGACGCCGACCTCCTGCAGAAGGACCCGGTGGCGGTGGCTGTGGCCCCGCAGCCCCCGGAGCAGCCCCCGCCAGACCCCGCCACCTTTGATGACTTCGACTGCGACCTCGAAGTCCCTTGGACTGCCCCCGCGGAACGGCCCTGGCCTGGCTGAGCCGCCCCGTATCCCCCCCCCCGGCCTCGCTCAGGGACATCCCCCCTAACCCCGCTCCAGGGCCGGGTTCCCCCGGACCCCACCGCTGCGCCTCTCCCTCGGGAGCAATAAACCCGAGAGCCGCGGGCACCGCTGCGGGTGCGTCCTGCGGGGGGGGACGCGGGGCTCGGTCCCCCCTTGGGTCGGGGCAGGGCCGGGGGAAGCACCGGGGATCGGGATGGGGGAACCGATCGCGTTCCCCTCGACGGGGCCCGGAGAGCGGCGCTGCGCGGAGCGGGGACGGGAGGGGGGCGTGGTCTCGCCTTAAGCCACGCCCATAACCGCCTCGCCCCGCGGGGTGACGCGTGCGCTGAGCAGCCAATCAGAGCGCAGCGTGGGTTTTCAAACGGGCAGCGGCGGCGGCGTGCGGGAAGTGGCGGGAGCGGAGCGGAGCCGGGACCGGGATCGGGATCGGGATCGGGATCGGGATCGGGATCGGGATCGGGAGAGCCCCGGAGCGGGGCCATGCAGACCGCCGAGTCCCCTGCCGTGAGTGCGGGCCGGGGGGAGCCGGAGGGAGCCCCGAGCGGGGCGGCCCGGAGCGCTCCGGTGTGTGTATGGGGGCCGTTGTGCCGCCGGTGCCCCCCGGTGCTCCCCTCCCCATCACCTCCTCCCCAGGCGCAGCAGCGGCCCCGGCGCACCCCCCTGCAGGAGCTGCGGCTGCAGCCGGGCGCGGAGCACACCACCCTCACCCCGCTGCTCCGCCGGATGCGGCTCAAGGTCGGGATGGGGGGGAAAAGGGAGGGATGGGGGGGGGTTAACGGGAGGGGATGCGGGGGGGGGGGCAATAGGGGGACCGTTGGATGTATCGGGGTGGGGGCAAGGGGGCGGGGGGGGTGCGGGGGGCAAGGAGAGGCCCACCCTGACACCCCCCCCCCCTTCCCATCTCCTGTAGGACCACCATGACTGTGCCGTCCCAGTGCCCTGCACCCGTGGTCCCCGCAGCAGTGTCACCCCTGTGCCTTGTGCTTTAGGACCCCCCAGAAGTGCTGTCCTCCTTCCCCACCGCAGCACCACTCTATTGCCTTGCACCCCAGGGTCCCCCAGCAGCACCATCCTGAAGGCCCCTGGGACTCTCACCATGGGTCCCGGTGTCTTGGAGCCTCCCAAGATTCCCACCCTGGTGCGCAGTGCCCCTGAGCCCCCCAATTGCACCAGCCCAGAGCTCCATGGCAGTTCCACCCCAGGGCCCTGCACCCTGGAGCCCCCCAGCAGCACTGTGCAAGCACCCCTGGACAGCCCTATCCTGGAGGCCAGCTTTCTGGAGCTCCCCAGCAGTCCCATTGCAGAGGCCCCCAGCAGTCCCACTCCAGATCCCTGCATCCCCGAACCCCGCAGCAGTCCCACCCCAGATCCCTGCATCCCGGAACCCCGCAGCAGTCCCACCCCAGATCCCTGCATCCCAGAAGCCCCCAGCAGTCCCACTCCAGGCCAGCCCAACATCATCAGCTCAGTGCCTTGCCCCCCAACCCCTCCAGACAGCACCGCAATAGCACCCTGCACCCCCGGGCCCTCAGGCAGCACCAGCTCAGACTCCTGCACCCCAGGGCCCCCTGGCACCAGCTCCACCCCGCAGGAAGGTACCTTCCATGGCTGGCGAGCGGCACCCTCTGACTTCTCCTTCAGTCCCATGGTCCCCAAGTCCCTATCTGGAGATGAGGGTTCTGGTTCCCTGCCTTGCCAAGACACCCCTAAGGAAGCCAAGTCCCCATCCTCTGCCCCACAAGAGCAGGGACCCCCTACATCCCCTCCCATTGAGGCAGGCAGGTCAGATCCTGCTGCACTGGAGGAAACAACCACCCCTGTCCCCTCGCCTGCGGCAGCCTTGGATGCTGTGTCCTGGGTGCTGCCACTGGTGTGGCTGGAGAAGAGCCTCAACTCCTCATCCCTGCTGGAGTCCCTGCGGCACAGCCTAACCCTGCCACGGCAGGACATTGGCACCAGCATCACCCCAGTGCCTATTGCAACCACTGGCACCAGTGTCACCCCGGCACCCGTTGCAACCGTTGGCACCAGCGTCACCCCGGTTCCCACTGCAACCATTGGCACCAGTGTCACCCCAGTACCTACCGCGACCTTTGGCACCAGCATCACCCCTGTGCCTACCACAGCCACCGGCACCTTCATGATCCCGCGGGACCTGCGGGAGAGCAGCACCAACACATCCACGGGTCCCCCTCCCTGTGCCAAGGACAGCGCTGCCGAAACAGACTCCCTGCTCTGGCAGTAAGTGTGGGGACGAGCATCCCCCAGGGCAGGGCTATGGCACTCATGGGCTGTCCCTGCCCCAAGCCCTCTCTCTGTCCCCAGCTGTCCCCGGGAGCAGCTGAAGTCCCTGCCGCGGGCAGAGCTGGAGGGGCGGCTGGAGAGCACCCTCATCATCATCGAGGCCCTGTCGCTCCAGCTGCGGGGCTGGAATGAGAACCAGCGGTCCCTGCCTGGCGTGGGACCGGCCGAGCAGAGGGATGTGCTCACCCAGACAGATGTCATCCACCCTAAAGAGGTAAAGAGTCCTCACTGGGGCGATGCCACCCTGCTCCCTGCAGCATTGGTGCTGACGGTGGGACCGGGGCTCCAAAGCCCAGTGGAGTGGAAGTAAAGCGCACAGCATCATGCGCCCAGCGCTGCTCCAGCCGCGTTATCTCGCCTGGCTCAACCCGCTGAGCTTGCTGGATTTGACCCTTTAGTGCAGGGAAGCATCCCTGGCACATGTTGGGGGCAGGATGGGAGGGCCATGGCTAACCACTGGGCCAGGTGGAGGAGGGCTGGTGCAAAACCCCTTCTGCTCTGCCATGATGCCCTTAGGAGGAGGAGATCTACCGCAACCTCTACCTCGAGCTGCGGAGGAGGATGAATACTCTGCAGCGGCAGCGGGGACTGGAGCAGGACCTGCATCGGGAGCTGAAGACGGCTGTCGAGGCCATGGTGTGTGTCGGATGCGTGCTGTGCCATGAGCGCACCGGGTCTCAGCCGGGCACAGTGTGTGTGTCCCTTTGCTAGCACCGGGAGCGCTGCCTGAGCACCGGTGTCCTCGTCCCTTCCCCAGGGTGCCTGGAGCAGGCAGCGCCTCCTGTTCCAGGGCCACGCGGATGCCTCTCTGCTGAGCCTGCAGGATGAGCAGAGAGCGCTCTCCCAGGAGGTGAGACCCTGTGCTGCTGGGCTGGACCCCTTCCCCATGGATTTGGGAAACACCGGCGCACACAGCAGGCATCACCTGTACCCATCACTGTCTCCTCTCACAGCGGGAGCAGATGAGGGCTCTGGCGTCCCGGTGGCAGTCCCTGCTGGAAAGGGTTCCCAGCAAGCTGCAGAGCTGCCTGGAGGAGCGGGATGCCATGAGGCAGAGAGCGGATGAAGCCCTCCAAGCCAAGCAGGAGGTAGGGTGTTACCTTGTGCTGGCTGGCCCCAGGCTTGGGGTGATTTGGGGGTATCCCATAGGGAAGAGCATCCCAAAGCAAGCCCAGAGGGCATCATGGCTCTGCAGGCATCTCGTCAGCTGGAGGAGACCTCGGTGGCCCTGCAGGACACAGTGGCTAAGCTGGAGCGGTTGACAGTGGCCAACTCGCACCTCAGCGCAGGTATGGGTGATGATGTGGGGCTGGAGCTGCCCCTGTGTCCCCCCCCCTACACTGACAGCTCTGTCCCTTGCAGACCACAGCTCCCTGATGACCAGCTTGGCCAACCTGGAGCAGGAGCGGGATGCGCGGCAGCAGGAGCGGGATGCGCTGCAGCAGGAGAATGAGAAGCAGCGGGAGGAGATGGCCTTGTGGGTCTGAGCCCTGGGGCAGGGCATTGGTTTGTGTGCCCCCATAGACACCTCCTGCCATCCCTGATCCCATCCATCCCTGCAGGCTGGTGCGGGAGCAGGAAGCGCTGCAGCGGGAACGCAATGGACTGTGCCAGGAGCTGCGGGAGGCAACCGAGTGCCGGGAGGTAGGAGCTGCCTGACCCTGCCCATGCCATCACGCGCTGCCAGCTCCCAGTGTGTCCTCACGGGAATGCTGGAGGCTGGCCAGGAGCAGGATTAGCCCTTCCATAGCGGGGGGATGAGGGCGGTTGGCTTCCTGCACGTAGTGCAGCAACTCATCCTGCAGCAGTGATTGCCGGGATGGGGGGGCCAGGAAGCTCTCCAGGATAGTCTTCCCACTGGATGCAGATGGTTGTGTTGTCCCCCTAAGCTGTCCTATGTCCCTTCTGGTCTCCAAGGGTAAAGCTGCCCCTAATAGGAAACAGCACCCTGAGGAGGAGGTGGGACTGTGCCAATGGGTCCCTTCATCCATGGCTGTGTCCCCCAATCCTCTCGCAGTTCCTGGAGCAGGAGAACCACATGTCCCGCACTCAGCTGCTGGAGGTGGAGGCCAGGCTGAGGTCCACGCTGGACACGCTGCAGGAGAAGAGCCTGCAGCACGAGGAGCTGATGGATTCCCACCAGCGCCTGCGGTACTGACCCTGCTATGGACACCTCTGCTCGAACCCCTCTGGTCTGGAGGAATCGAGCCCTTTTTGGAGGGTGGGGGATACAAAGCGGGACACGGCTCCGGCGTGGTTGTCCAGGCGGGTGGAAGAGGCTGTGGGAAAGGCTGCTGCATCCCATCCTGGGGAGGGGGGGGAACTACCTAAATCCAGAAGGTTTGCACCACCCCTGGGTCACGATGGGAGGCAGGCTTGGGAGGTTGTCCCCATCCCACACTGAGGAAGGGCAACGCTGCTCCCATTGAGGCTGATGCCATCCCGCAGGGAAGAGCAGGCTGCCCTCAGCCAGGAGCTGGAGACCACCAAGGCCAAGCTCCTCGACCTGCAGCTTAAGAGGAACAAAGTCTCCTGGTGCTCCAAGGACATCGTGGAGAGCAAGATGCGGCTGCGGGAGCTCGCCGAGTGCCTCAGGGCTGCTCTGCAGGAGGAGGTGGGTGCTTTGCCTTTGGGGTGGCCTGAGGAGGGGGCAGATGCCCCATGCTTCGAGCCCCCCTCTGCCATGGCAGAGCTGTCACTGTCTGCTCTGCTCTTCCTCCCCTCTGAAGGACGATGATGACGCTGCCCCATCGCAAAGCAGAGACTGGACCCCAGTCCCACGTACCCCGGGCTGGCAGACCCCGTACCGTGCCCGCACCCCTGCCTGCCGCACACCGGTGTTCCGGACCCCGCGCTCCGCCTTAGGGAGCTCCTTTGTGGGCAGTGTCCTGAAAGCTGTGTCTGGGGAAGGTGAGGTGGTACCTGCTGCGTGCTGGGGATGGGGACCCCTTCCTGCTGTCCTCACTGGGAGTGCCTGGATTTCCCCTTATAGCACCTATGGGTTGGGTCGTGGCTCCAGCAACCATCCAGGGTCTGCTCTGAGCATCCTGGGATGGATGTGAGCTCCAGTTGTGCTCCCTGCAGCACACAAGGCACAGAGCGTCTGCCTCCTCCTCTTGCAGATGCTGGTGAAGCCATTGGAGTTGGGAGTGCATTTACCAAGGACAAACCTGCTGCTACACCAAAGGCAATAGGTACTGGGGCTGTCACCCTGCCCTGGGCTCTGCATGAGGGATGATCAGGACACCTTCCTGCTTAGCTCGGTGTCCCCTCTGCCCTGCCCACAGAGCCTGAGGATGGTTTGCTGGAGAGTGTGAAGCAGCTGAAATCCGTGGTGTCCGACCTCGCCATGCTGAGCTGCCGCGTCCAGGACTTGGAGCAGAGCGAGTTCAAGGCGCTGCAGACAGAGATGTGAGTTCAGCGGGGCTCGTGTTGAGGAATGGCATGAACAGCCTTTCTGGGACCTGCTCTTGCCCCAGCCCTGGGTTATAGCTTTTTCCAGCTGGCGGGCTGCCCAGGAGGGGGTTTGGTACCCGGCACCATGCTTGGCTGTGATCCCCATCCCCTCAGCACTGGTGTCCTCTCCCAGCTCCAACCTGCAGCTCCGTTTGGAGTCGGTGACAACGGAGAGCCAGGAGAAGATCGATGCCCAGGCTGCCACCATCGTCAAGCTGAACAAGGCGCTGAGGGGCAAGCTCGAGGTGAGCTGGTGCCAGAAGTGGGCCAGCACTCAGGCCAGGGTAGAGCCAAACTGGGACAGGCACTGATCTAGGACATGGAGGAATGCGGAGGTGCCCCATGGGTGCTCCTGGCCCATCTGACCTTCTGGAACAGGACAAAACCTGCTCCCTCCTCAGGCACTGAGGGCATCCAGGGCGAGGCACTGCCTGACTCCGCTTCTTCCCCCTCTGTAGAGTGAGAAGGAGCTGCAGGACGTGGTGAAACGACAGGAAGAGAAGATGCTGCAACTCATCGACAAGAGTGGGGAAGTCACGGTGTGTGATGGGGGCCGTGCCGGGCTGCCTGCCTGGGGGTGCAGGCTGCAGGACCCCCCTTCTCAGCACCTCCTTTCCCTCATAGAGCCTGAAGGAAGAGGTTTTCCATCTGAAGCGCTCGCTGCAGCGCGCAGAGGCGGAAGCCAAGGTGCTGTGGGGGGAGATGAGGGAACAGAGACCCAAAGAGGACATTGTCCATGTGCAGGAGCGAGTGCTGCAGCAGCAGCAGGTGAGGCTGGGGGGTGGACTGCTGTCATGTCCCATCCTGCAGGACCCCATGGACAGAGCCGCCCACCTTGGCTCGTGCCTCGCAGTGATGCTTTGCTCTTGTTGCAGATAGGCAAACTGCGGCTGCTGTTCGTGGAGAAGGTGGAAGAGAGCCAGCAGCTCTCGTATAAGGTACGGGGGAGCCCTGGGTTTAGTCCCCCATTCCCTGCCCAGCTTTAGGTCAGGTTCCTGACAGGCATCTCCCACCACAGATCCAGGGGCTGGAGCTGCAGCTCCATCGCATCCAGAGTGTGCTGAGTACCCATGAGGAGATGCAGGAGAAGATGAAGGAGGTGAGGGTTGTTCAGCTGCAACTGCAGCTCCATCACCCCTCATCCCAAAGCCGTCACTAATGCTGCTGCCATCCCCAGGTCCTGATGGCTGTCCCTGACGTGGCCGTGGCGTGCCAGGACCATCACAGCCTGCTGCGGTACCTGGGCTTGAAGCCAGAGAGTGTCAGCAAAGACGCTGAGGAGCCGCTATAGCCCCTGGGGTGAAACCTTCCCCTTTCTATGCTGTAATTATTTATTGAATAAAGTTTTGTTGGCATTCACCCTGCCCCGTGTGCTGCATGCAGGAAGCGCCCGGTGCCCTGGGTGGGGACAACTGGTCCGGCTTGTGCCGCCTGCTCCCGCTCCGTGCCTGTCACGGGGCCATGGGCACAGCTCCCTGCCACCCCGGGGCCTCTCCTGCTTGGCAGGAACGGGCACCGTGTTCCCCAGGCAGCAGCAGGGCTCCTCCTCCTGCCCTAGATTCCCTCTGTGCCTCTGTCCTTCCTCCCCACTGCGGGGTACCCGAGGCTGGATCCTGCACCTCCAGCACAGGGGGGTGTGGGGACGGTTTTCCCCATTCCCAGTGCGCTTCTGGCATGAAGCATCATAGAATCATAAAGTTTAATGTTGGAAAAGACCTTAAGATCATCCTAAGCCCCTGCTATGGGCAGGGACACCTCCCATGAGACCGTGTCACCCAAGGCTCCAACCTGGCCTTGAACAGGGATGGGTCATTTACTTCTTTGGGCAACATGTTCCATGATCTTACCATTGAACTTTCTCTTCACACCTGAACTTCCCCTGTTTCAGTTTAAACCTGTTTCATCAGGTCCCATGGACTTGTGCACATCAGGTTTCTAAGATGAGCTCGAACCTGATCCTCTCCCAGCCCCTGCGTCTGCCTTCCAAGACTCAAGCAGTGTGGCCAAAGCATTGTGAAGACTCATTCCCCAAACCCAGGGTCACCAGTTCTCCCACTTCCTTCTGGAGAGGGCCCACATTACCCCCAGACTTCCTTTTGTTTGCAATATACCCATAGGGGCCCTTTCTGTTATCTCTGCCACCCCTGGCCAGACCCAATTCTGTCTGTGCCTGACCTGATCCGCAGCATCCCCTGGGTGCTTTGAGAGCTGCCAGCCAAGCACTGGGAGCTCAGCCAGCTCCTGCTCCCAGCCCCCCCCTTGTCCCCTGCTGCTGCTTGGGGGGGTCCCTTAGGGGCTCCCCCGCTCCCAACACGGTTCCATCCTCATCTCCCTCCTTCCTTACTGGGGCATCTCCTGCGGGATCCCCCTCCCGGTGTTCCCGACCCCAAGGATGCTCCCTGTCACCACGGGGGCCGTGCAGCGCCTCCCTCCCCTGTCACAGCCCGAAATAGCAGCGTTCTAACAAGTGCTCTGGTTTTTAATGACCTGTTTCTCCATGCCTGGAGGGGGGGGATATGACATTCCCCTGCCCTCCGCCGCAGCCCTGCGCCCTGTCTGGGGCGGGTGTTGCAACACCCAGGGTGCAGGCACCTTTATTTACCCTCGCACCCAGGAAATGGAGGTGTTTAGGGTTGCGATTCTGTTCACTGGGTGTGTAAATGGATCACGGGGAAGCAGCGCTCGCTGCTTCCTCATTGCTTCCCTCCCTGCCTGCAGGGGGTGGGATTCAGCCCCCCCTCAAGGTGCCAGGCTGGCTGGAACTGGGATGCAGGGGGAGATGCTCTCCTAGGATTCGGGCCATGCAGGGCGCTTGAGCCCTCCTTTTACGGCGGGGATACAGCAGAGCCGGGCGCTGGCAGCCAGCCCGGGCATGGCTATTGTCCCTGCTCCGGCTCCCGGCGGCTCTGGGGGGCAGAGAATCCCCCCACCCCGGCCTGTGCTGCTGGGGCTTGGGATCTCAATGGGGTGGCAGCAGTGGGGTGGCACAGGGGGGTCTTTGGTCCGGAGGTGATAGGGAAGGAGCCTGCCTGTAGCTGACAGTGGTAATGGGGGGGACGACGACAGTGGGGTCCCCGGTCTAGAGGCGATTAGGGGAAGGCGCCTGCTGATAGTGGCAGTAAGATGGCACACAGTGGGGTCGTCCCCAGCCTGAGGGTGGAACAGGGGGGTTCCTGGCTTTGGGGTGGTGAAGGGAAGGTCCCTGCTTGTTGCTGGCAGTGGTAATAAACGGCGTACAGAGGGGTCCTGGGCCAGGAGGGGATGAGGGGGAAGGTCCCTGAATGTAGCTGATAGCGGTAATAGGGGAGCACAGGGGGGTCCACAGCCTGGAGGGTGGCACAGGGGGGGTCCCTGCCTTTGGGGTGATGAGGGGACGGCGTCCACCTGTAGCTGACAGTGGTAACAGGGGGGTTGGGGGCGTCCCTGGTCCGGAGGTGATGGGGAAGGTCCCTGCCCGTAGCACACAGCGGCACCAGGGGGACACATCGGGGTCCCAGCCGGGGTTGTAGCCCCGGGGTCCCCATCAGCGGCAGGAGCCGCGGTTGCCGCCAGCGGGGGGGTGTGCGGGCGGCGGCGGGGGG
>JARCZZ010004989.1:0-43841 GCA_030323915.1 Brotogeris chrysoptera
ACCTCAGTTACTGGACTGTTCTTATCTCAACCCGTGGGAGTTACATTCTTTCAATTCTCCTCCCCATCCCTCCAGGAACGGGGGGAGGTAGAAGGGGGCAGTGAACTAACAACTGTGTGGGTAATTTGCCAACTGGGCTTTAACCATGACATTACTAAAGTAGAATAATGAGGGGAAAAAAAAAAAAAATAAAGACAATCTTAACACACCTTTCCCTCACCCCTCCCTTCTTCCTGGGTTCAATGGTTCAATTTCACCCCCGAATTCTCTACCTCCTCCTCTGCAGTGGTGCAGGGTGACAGGGAATGGATATTAGCATCAATTCATCACATGCTGTCTCTGTTGCTCCCTCCCCCTCACAATGAGAACTCCTCACACTCTTCACCCGCTCCACCTCACGCCCCTCTCACAGGAGACAGTCTCCCATGGACGACTCCAACACGAGTCCTTTCCACAGGCTGCAGTTCTTCACAAACTGCTCCAGCATGAGTCCCTTCCACAGGGTGCAATCCTTCAGGAACAGACTGCTCCAGTGTGGGTCCCTCACAGGGCCACCAGTCCTGCCAGCAAACCTATTTCAGCATGGGCTCCTCTCCCCACAGGGCCACAGGTTTATCCAGGTTACTGAGTATATCCAAAAAAAAAAACCAATTTAAACTCAGTTTTTCATAGCTATTTCCATACAACTTCCGTATTTCATGCACAGCACCACATAATTCCCCAGCAAAACATAGCAATTTCATTATAAAATACAAATAAATGGGCAAGTAAATGAGCTACTTGAGCACTGTTTTGTAGTTTTAGAACCATAATATTTCAAGTTAAAATTCTATTTACTTCAGGTAGGGCACAAATTTTATTCAGCAACATTTGTCACACACGTAGGTACTCTCCAGCATTACAAGTGGTCTCCTTTATGATACTGTATTACTTTGTAAAAAATACTTTGTTACTTTCAAAACACCCAATCAGTTTTCAAAATACTGAGCTACTTCTACAGGAAATATTTAAGGGCTTAGGTTGTTTTTTGGGTTTCGGGTTTTTTTTCCCAAAAAGTTTTAGATAGCTGAAACTTAATAAAAAAAAAAAGGCAACAGTAAAACATATATCTCATACACAGAAAAAGCACATATACAATGCTAACTAAGAATAAATTTGTGGTTTAAATCAAGAAACACACCTTTCTATTCCAACAGTATTCTTACTACATTATTTATTCTTTTACTTTGGATCCACATATTAGTGATCCTTTACCAAAACTATGATACCTGCTTCCAAAACCACCCAAGTTCAGTTAGCAGATAAAACTCTCTGAAGCTTCGCTTAAAGAAAGAATCATTTTGCTTGATAAAGATCCTACTATCTTAAAAAATAAATCCAATGGTTTTACTGAATATTTTGCTGTGTTCTGAAAAATTATCAGAAATCCAAAACTCTTACTTCTAAAATAAGCAGGTACAACAGCACAAAACTCTGAGCCAATCACACTGCTGGTTCATTTCCTCCCCCAGTTTTCACCAATGCCTTTAGCTCTTCAAGTTTCTGGGCGGCTGTATTAAAAGACTCTTTGTACTCACCATGAGCAAACAGACACAGGCACACACTGTCTAGTATAAGCTTTTCTCTCACATCCTCGATTAAAATATTGTCTATTAGTTCTTTAAATTATGAAAGCCTCTTTTCTTCCTTCTAAGAAAACCCATAAAGTTTAGTCAAGAAAACTGCTGGAATTGGCCATCTCCTCCAGACGTCTGAAGGTTGGAAGACTATGGATTTTTGATGCATCACTCCTTAATCATCCACTAGAGAATCTTTATCTCTGCATCTGTTGAAAAGAAGCCTAAATCTAATTCTGCCTAGCAACTGCAACAGATTTGCTTAAGCTTCGCAAACCAAATACTTTCTTGCAGTGACTTAGCCATTTTTGTTGCGTCAGTGGCAAGAACTGGTATATATTCAGTACAGAGACTTTTTTCCCCCAGTTATATTACATAATAGCATTACAAGTGGTCTCCTTTATGATACTGCATTACTTTGAAAAAATTATTTTGATACACTGAAGACACCCATCCATTCTCAAAATACTGAATATACTTCTGAAGAAAGTATTTAAGGGGTTTTTTTAAGTTTTATGTAGGTAAAAGTTAATAACAGTAATTGCTACTAGATAACATGAATAATCAATAATGTGCATACGGTACGTATCTGCACTTTACAGGGAACTTCACAGCTATATTACATACGCAGGGATTACTAATCTTCTAGAATGCAAAGGAAAAGAAAGCTTTTAGTTCCTATGATCTAAAAAGCTTAGACACAGTGCTATTTCCATTGACAAATAAATTGAGAGAAGAAAATGCAGGAAAAGCAGCAGAACAAGGAAAACTGCAGACACATGCACGACATTCAAGATCCTGAACAAAATCTTTTCGGTTCTGTTTCTCATAGAGTACAACTCTGTTCAGCTTGGTAGAAGGCCTGATGCAGGCATTGCTATTGATGGTAACAGGTATCAGACTCTTGTCTTCCATCAAGTCCCATTTGTGCAGTGTTGGGTTACGCAGTACAAGATCATCTGCACACCCAAAAAGGGGCACAGAGAGGCAACGGCAGGAGAGCGCCTCAGTAACATCTGCCCTGGCTCCTGCCAGGCCCATAGCAGGAGCCATCACCCCTGATAGCACCAGCCTGCATGCTCAGGGGAACACAAGGGCAAAGGCAAATGGGAACCCAAGCTGCAGGCTCAGAGGGGACACCCTGTCTAGTGTCTTACTGGGCTCCCCAAGGACAACTTCAGCCCCAGTGTCCAGGTGTGATGCCCATCAGGATGAGTCAATGCTAGGGCACTTTCAGGACTGAAGGGGATTAGTGCCTCTGGGTATGTTGGGGGAAAGCATTTCAGGATCACACAGTTTATTATGAGATGTTTAGGAAACAGGGGAATTTAGGCAATCTGGGGAGGAACAAGTGTGGAAAAATCAGAAGGACAGAAGGATAAACAGGACTGGTCCATGTAACGAGTTTGCTTCTCTGGCCATGCCCTGTATTGAATCAGCACAGCCTGTTCTGCCTGCTTCCTAAATCCCTTCTTAACCTTTTCCTGAGCAATGGACTCTCCAACTGTGTGTGTATCTGAGTCTGAGCTCAGCACATGGAGGGATCCATGCTGCAAACACATATATACACATTATAGATACACTACACACACTTATTTCTGACTAGAAGACCTCCATTCTGTTCAGCTAGAGAGAGGAGCAGGATGAGGCTTCTAGTGCTTGTGTTCATGTAAGCATTGTTATTTGAGTACCTGACAGTTCATCAGTGTGACCAGCCCTATATATATATGCGGTGCATGTGGACTCTATGACTGTGACTACTGGAAATACACTTTCAGGCTAGACCAGGGCCACAAAGCTCATAAAAGAACAATTATTTCTTTCTTCCACCACATCTCATGAAACAGACTGAAAAACCAATGACACAGTAAAGCTTAGGAGAGCTGCCAAGGCCATTTCAATTTTGAAAGTTCAGTTTTAATCCCACCATCTTAAAAGAAGTTTCTGTATATAATATCCCTTCAGAAACAAGCTTATCCTCCTGAAAAGCTACTGATGTGGCATCAGAACTGCTAGATAGTACTGGGGGAAGAAGAGAGCATCTCAGTTGGCACTGAAATAATGCCCTTCCCCCAGAGGTCTCCCTGTCAGTTAAACTCACAAGTACTTTTTATTTTGGTAAAGAAGTACTTACTGATATTACTTTCTCAAAGAAAATCTCTGGAAAGCACTGAACTTCCTCCCAAGGACTCTCACAGTGTAGGACAACTTGCTAGGACAGAACACTCTCCTTGCAGGAACTGAAATACAGTTTGGGAACTCGGCAGCTACTATGAACTATACCAATCAAGGAATCCAAGAAATAAAGAGCAAAACATCCAAAGGGTAGCAAAGTCTAAGCATCTTTATGAATAAACAGCAGAACTCAATGCACTGGGTCCCTCAGAAATATGAAAACTGGTGCACATAACCTTACCTCGATAGCATAACATGGTGTAAACCAGCATTAGGTAAAGAATGCTGGAAAGATTCTCTCAAAAAAAGATAGAAGTACAGTTTGGAAGAACTTTAAAGTAAGACTGCAAATAGGCTGCACAAGTAATGAACTACTGGGAACGTGGACAGAAGAGCAGTATCTGTTTTTCAATTATTCTGAAATTATTAAAAATTAAAGCATGCTATGAGTGTTACTTTAGCTGAAGTGCCTCAAAGAAAAGCTGTTAAGTCAGCATCCCCTAGCCAGACTGAAGGAAAAAAAAGAATTAGCACCCACTTGCCCACTTTTACTGCAGTTCACCCTGTAGACTGGAGTGCAGAAAGCTCTCTTGCTTGTGCTTTGTTCAGTAAAAAGCATTGGGTGCCAAAGGAGTTAGAAAGCAGCAGTAATGTGAGGAGCCCTTGGCAGTTCAAATTAAGTCACAACAACCCACCAGACCTCTAGGAATCCATCTCCAGAAGGTGGCTGCTTTTCAGAGAGTTTGAGACAAGCAAGGAATTCATACTCAGCCCATGACAGGAAATGGATCACGAGCCCAGGACACAGAAATTGCAATTATCGAGCATATTAACATGGTTTGAGAATGGGTAAGTCTGCATGAATGAACAAGACAGGAGCCTGCAATACTAAGGAAAAGAAAAGGATTAAGCTGATACGTCCCAAGAGCTAAAGCTAGTGTGACAGCAGAGTACTGTGTTTCCCCTGCCACCAGCAAGGTAGAAAAGAGGGAAACTAGAGAGATTTCCTGAATGACAGGATAGGAATAAAAACATTCTAGCAATCAAACTGGAGCCCCATATAAGCTGAAGGTAGCTGAAGTGAGTAATTTTAATAACTGACATTAAATCTGATATGTGTATTTTAGTAGCTTAAAGGGTAGTAACAGATAAACAGCTGCTAGCATGAAACAGAGGCAGATGTTCTCTCCCTTCTTCCACAAATGTAGAGACATTTTGTAATGGAAACATTCAGAGTGATAGGATTGGACAATGAATGGGAATACCTGGGTGTGGAAACCCCAGAAAGAATGCAGAAGAAGGCCCTTAAAGAACAGCATGTGTTGATGACACCTTTAGCTTTGGTACAACGTTATCATGTAAATGGAGGGTGATGAATGGGACAGGTAATGGTAAAAATGACACTGTAGCAACAAGGGAAATAGTCCATAACAACCATCAATATGTTATCCAGGCATTAAGAAATCACACATGCTAGACTCAGTATAGACCATTTTATTTATGTCTGACTCAACATTTCCCAATACTTACCTGAGGGGAAGGTTTGGTTGCAGCAGAAATTCCTGCTTCCCTCTGTAGCTTAAATCACTAGTTTATTGGGGAGGACACACCAAAAAAAAAAAAAAACCAAACAAAAAAAAACCACAAAAAACACACCACACCACCACCAACCAAAAAGCAAACCAACAAACCTGATACAGCACTTTAAATGCCAAACCACTCCAAATTTAATATTCTTTTAAAGCTCCAATTTAATTAATTCTCTCTGGGCATTCCCAGCTTATGAACCTCACAATTAAAAGACCAATTCAGACAATTCCATACACCAGTACAATGACGTTACATTTTAATACATTCTTTGGCGATAACTTACATGTGCTGCCTTCCATTTAAGTTAGAAAATGCAACATCAAGTCACCTGTATCCTTCAGTCATTTCTTAGTATTACCCACTCAACCCAATGAAATTGGCAAAGTAAGACTTACTAAGAGAACAAGTGAAAACAATACCAAAGTAAAGCTTGTTAAGAAACAAAGGAAAACTAATTAGGACAGGAATTTGATCTAATAAATTATTCTGCATGAATAATGATCAGCTTGTCAAAACTCTGTGTCTGTTCATGAAGCTCACAGCTGGAAACGGCAGGGATATTTCAGGTCAAGAATGAGGTTCTTTGGCAAAAACTTCACAAAGAAGTTTGCATAGATCCTGCAAACACCATGCTTAGCTTGAGGCAATGGCTTTTACTTGCAGGAGCTCTTAAGTGTCTCAAGTAAAAGAGAAAAGAAACCCTTACTAACATACCCAATAATGAAAACAAAGGATTCTAGCAGTTCTACAACCAGTTTATTCTCAAGAATATTAGACTTCATATGAGAAAATACAGAAACCTGAACATAAAAAGACTCAAACCAGCAACGTTATTTTTAAGTATTTATCTTTCTTTGTCCCTTCCTTAGGGACAGTGCCTTAGAAAATAAAGGACAAATTCACTTAAGTTTTTCATACTCAAGATGGCTTCTGCTAAACAGGGTCATTCCTGCTCTTAAAAAGCCTGCAAGGAAGAAGACACAAGAGCATCTTTCCACCTTGTCCCTCACCCTCAGTCAAAGAGGGTCTTCACATAATCCTGACAAGACAGATGATGCCATATACTTCAATACTGGTAACCATAAATAATCGTTTAAATATCCTTTAGATGCAGACCAGTGGGAGCTTCATGAAGAACACTCAGCCTTTTCATAGCTTTCATACAGCCAGATACAATAAAAGTATTATTAAACACTCCAAAAGATGGGCACAGGAAAAAACTTCATCCTGTTTCAGGGAAAAAAAAAAACGAAACCAAACCAGCATTTTTGCATGGCAGACACACAACTAGGAATTGTTTTAAAAATTAATCCTCTAGAAGAACAAAGGCACTTCAGTAAATGATTTGAGAAATTGTAAAGTATGTTTCCTGCACTCTGTTAAATGCTAGAATAAAACTTTAAAAAGCTAGTTATCTTATTCTTTTACAAGGTTTATTTTCTTTTCATTTAAGGAAAATCCTCCATCTGAATTTTATTCTAGAAAGCACTAAAAAACAAAATTATTCCTTCACCATAATGAGGAAGCCACCTCTGATACATGTCCTCTTCAAAGAGGCTGAGTATCATGAGCTTTTGCACATCTAAAAGCAGCTTTAGATACTTATCATTCATCAAACAATGCATTCAAACATATTTTGAATAAAAAAAAAGTGTTTAGAACTAATCACTTAGTGAGAATTATCTGGATATGCTGAAGTAACATGCCTTTCAAAATAAGTCTATCTAACGGTTAATTGCTTAGAACCTCTTAAAGCTTTTAACAAAAGGTTCATCCATCACAAAAGATTCTTAGAGAAACACAAGTTTCCATTGGATGAGAGGAAAAGCCCTCAGAGGTATGAATAAACTGGCTAAAAGAAACAAGAGAAGGTCAAATTAACATTCAGAGAGCAGCTACCTGTAGCATTCAGAAAGAATCCAGGTGAAGCCCCTTGTTGTTTGGTAGTAGGTTTGGTAGTAGGCCTCCTGGAAAAAGGAGAAAGGCTGAAGGGACAAAACTCCTTATCTTAGAGCAGAACTCCAGTGACTGCAACCAAGAGGTGGTTTTTTGTCTTTCGTAACCAAGAGGTTGGTTTGGGGGAGGGCTTTTTTGTGGTTTGTTTTTAGAGAGAATATATATGGATAAGAGGGAGGTTTTATTATTATTATTTGCTTGTCATAAACCAACAATGGAATGGGACTCCCAAAGTAATCAGAGAACACATTTAGGACACAAGGAAATGTGAACTATGTTAAGAAAAATCAATTCAACTGTGCATCTTCTACAGTTAAGTGTTCTGAAGACCACAGGCATTAAATGACTTTGAAAAAAGGCAATTGATATAGTGTCGTTTCTCTGTCTCTCCAAGTCATAAAACTATTGACTGGCCAAAGGGAATAAGGTACATAGGAGGAAAGACTACTTTTTAAGCTTCATAAAGCATCAAGTTACTAGTATTGGATACCGAACACTGGCTTCAATAAATCTGAAGTGACCTATTCTATTTACTCATGCATGATCCAGTCATGAATATGTAGAGTTACAGTCTCTTTTACTAAGCATTAAATCCATACTACTTGTTTTACAAGAGATAATATGGATGAAGAGAAGACTTCACATGCACCAAGTCTTGATAATACCACATTTGAAAGAGTGACCGATATGCTGAAGGACTTCAACATCCTGAGAAACAGGCCAAGAAGAACCAGAAGAAATTAAAAGGCAGACATAAAGTCTTGCACCTGGTATGAAAAACAACAGGAGCCAGTAAAGGCTGCAGGTCAATTGCTCAGATAGATTTGCAGAAAGGGACATGAGAGACCTCATGGACAAAAGTTGAAGCTGAGTCAGCAATGTGCTATTCAGCAACAAAAATTGACCGTGTTCCAGGTTGCATTAGCAACAGCATTGCCAGCAGGATTAGGGACATGGGCATTCTACTTCCATAATGCGGAATAAGTTCTCCCCAGAACAAGAGACAGACACTGACATATTGAAGTGAGTGCAGGAGAAAGCCACCAAGACAATTAAGGGCTGAGGCAACCAATATAGGGGAAAAAGATTGGGGAGAATTGGATTTTTTCAGCCTTAAGAAAAGGCTTGGGAGGCAGGAGCAATGTAGATCTTACTGCTGTCTATGGCTTACCTAAAAGACAGAAAACAACCACTCAGAGGTGCACAGGTACAGCACGAAAGGCAGATGTGAAGTGGTATTTTTCACTATGAGGGTGATCAAACAGTGGAACCTGTTATGAAAGGAGGAGGCACAAAAGCACAGAATGTAATCAGTTCTAAGTAAGGTTAAGTCTGATGGCTTTGTAATGGGGGTGCCTGAAGGTAGTTTTAGGTCCATAGGACCTTAGTACAAAAAGTGTAAGAAAAATAAAATAGAAAAATAAGGCCTGGGGATGGGCACAGTTAAACTGGCTGATGAGTGGAGGGACAGGATGATTGCTATGTTAATGAACCCATTAAGTTGGTGTAAACATCTACTGGGGAGTATCTGGACTAGCAAATGTCCAGAATGGGAGCAGTTAAGCTACCTGATAAGTAGAGGGACAGGATGATTGCTGTGTTTGTTATGTTAGTCAAGCTGGTGCTTCAAAGACTGCCAGGGGTGATGAAGCTTGTTGGAAGAAGTAAATGACTCTCAAAGACCACCATCACATTTTGTATGTATGCGGGAAACTTTCTGGAAAATGATGTAATTCATGTGTAGCCTCACAAACATGCATGCATGCCCAAGTGACTATATAAGGATGGCCTGTGTAGCAATACGGGGAGCCACGTTAGGAGGAGCTATCCCCCGTGTCTCCCGGCACCGCAGTAAAGAACACCCACTTGTCAACTTCAAACTTTGTTGGCAAGTTCCTGGAGTTTTCTCCAAATCAGTTATCCAGAGCAATAGTTGTCTATCTGAACTCAACTGGACAAGGCCTCAAAAAAACTCATCTGACATAACTTGCTCATACCAGGGGGTCGAACAAGATGGTCTCCAGAGATCCTGTCCAGCTTTAATTACTCTATGATTCTATGAATACAGACACCACAGCTAGAAGAGTTTCGCAATTTCCTCTAAAATACTGCCAGGGCACTTGAAAGAAAAGGTCATAGATCTTTTTTGCAATTAGTAGGAGGGTCCATGCAAGCACAGCATTATAAATCCCGGTTCTGGAATGTTTGTGTGCAATTAGATTCTCTTCTCCATAGCTACCAAATACAAATAAGAAGATACAACTGAAACAACAATACCCATATTTTTTGATAAAAGAAACTTTTTCATTTACAGGTTTGCTCAAGTGGCTCAAGCTGGTACCTAATACATTAATATTAATCATCAAATTTCTGCCAGAAAATTAAGAGTTTACATATTTCTGTCAGCAGCTCATTTCTCTTTGAAAGAGTTAAACCACAAAAAACACTATTTTAAAAAAGGCAAAAGTTGAATTCAATTATTCAAAGAGTTTTGTGATCAGCTTTAACACCAAGATTGTTTATTTTCTCAACCATAGTCATACTACTAAGCACTGACACAATTTAACCATTCATTGGTCACAAGTCAAATCCCACAAAAAAAAAATAGAAGGGGAAAAAAAAAAAGGGCAGTAAACTACACGATCAGGGATATATGCAACCAAAGTCTCAGTGGGATCAAATCTTGACTCAAGCATTTTAACAGCTAAGGCTGAGAGCATGTGAATGGAAGTTCTAAGAAATCCAACTTCCGTCTTGCACAATAATCCAAACCAGTTGTTCTTAATAAATCAATGCTAATTCCATTAATAGCTATGTATAAGTAGTTCTTGACTTTAATAGAATTCCTTATCCCTAAAGTTACGCAGAAAAAAAATCTAGGACATGACAAAATCCTTAATAAACATGTTAATAAACATTCATCAGATACACCACTAGAAAGTCAGAAAAGCACGGTAAAGATGAATCAAAATAAACTGTTGAAAGAGTATGTGGACAAATAAAGCTTTAGCTTGCTAGCTAGAAAAAGAACTTGGAAAAGGAAGCCCAGCATCAGCAAGAATAGCAGTTATTTATACTGCCATCATGTTTGCAGTCTAATTTGGAAACCCCTGTGCAGTCTAACAGTTTAAGTAGCTGGTTTATAGCAAAGTTTGCCATTTCAGGATCTACATCGACATTTATACTATGGTGCTGAACAAATGTTCTAGCCTACCACACAAGCATTTTGTTTTATTAAACTAAAACATGCCAATTACTATACATATGTATATAGAGAGAGATCTTTTGGCATACACTAACTTCTTTGTAAAATTCGTAATTTAAGCCATCTGGGTTTAGAGTCACCTTTCAAGTGTTCAAGTCAGGTAATAAAGCAATTCTAACTCCAAGTTAGCAATAAAAAGACATTAGGAAATACGAAATCATACAAGTCTTTATTAGCAGTAGTCCAGGAAAGCAAAACATCGAAATAGAAACTCAAGGACAACACAGGGAAAAATTAACACTGTTCCATTTGCCCTGCTTCTAATAAACTGTGCACAGTGCAACACCCCTAACTACTGAAAAATGTCAAGAATAAGCCATTTTCTGGTTTGCGCATGAGTTGCACGTGAGTTGTACAGGAGACCCATGAATTTGAAATCACATACCTCTGCATTTCGTATCAGCCTGTACATAGGTTTTTGTTACTATATTCAGTATTAATATCAAAATTCAGATCTGCAATGACAAATACATTTAATATTGACCTCTTTCCCTTAATGACTATATTTCCACTACATACAGGCCTTATAAAAAACAACCCATTGGAGATGTCATGGCAGAAACAAGTCTGAAACATCAGGCTGCCTGATTCTGCTTTTGTACTTTCCTAAAAACACATACATGTGTGCATTCAGAAACATTACTTCCTGTGTGCAAAAGGAAATGCTGGGGGTTTTTTTGTGCATTAAGAATAAACATTACATATTTGCAGCAAGCATGTCTGACACTACATACCTTTTACACTTCTATTGTTATCTGTAATCTGAAGGTTGACTGTTGAGTGCACAGAAACCTCCATGCCCACTCTCCTCTCCATAGCCTCTGGGAGTTATGCAGAGCTCCTCTGGGGTGAGGGGAGTGCTATAACCTGTCTGGGGTGAGGAAAGCATGCATACCACACTCCCTCTTTTATAGTGCGGTAAGAACAGCTGTAAAACCCATCTGCTCAACTGAGGGTCTGACCATGGCCGAGTCTACAGAAAAGTGGTTTCAGAAGCATAGCTATATCTACCTCTAACACCAATGGTGTAACTAAAATACATTTAAAATTGTGGATGATACCCCTTAGCCCTTAGAGGTATAGAAGCATTTTATTTCTTCATGCACAAATTTAACGATGTGAAGTCTGAAGATTCAGTATTTTTTTCCTTATTATTAAAATGCCCCTTGAAACAAATTTACAGTAGTATTAACATGAAATTCTGTGAAAACCCTAAATTTAAAGTCAAGCATGACTTCCTGAGATCACTGTGTCCTTTATATGGCAAGTCTGCTATATCCTAACATTTTGACAGCAGTTAAAATAAATGGAAGTAGATTAAATAAAGCCTACTTCTTTAAACTGAGGAAATTTCAAGCAGATATTCCACAATGAAAACACTGCCTACAGGAAAGGAGTCCAGTCCTCACTGACAGGCAGAAACACACTGCATGGAACAATTACTTCCAATCAGAGTATATAATTTGAGTTAACCAGGGTATTGTTATCCCTTTGCCAGGATCCCTGTGAAATTTTTATCAAAGATGTAATGTAATAAACATTGTAACATACACTGTAAGAGAATCAAGAGGAAATATATGCTGTTATTTGTAAAGACCAGCTGCAGAATAGGAATTTGACAGAGGCAAATCCAGATTCTCACAGCCTAAAAAAATGCATAAACTGGCCATATCAACAATCTACAGAAACAGAGTACTCGTCAGGTCAGAAAGATCCAGGAACCACTTATATTACTCCTTAGTTATTCTGCAAATACAAGATACTGAAATTAACTGGCATTGTATTCTGATACAGTATGTTTAGATGGATTTAAATCCATCCTGCTTATCTGATTATTTTGGGGTCCTGAATGTTTCCAGATGTATGTGTAGGGGAAGAAGACTGCTCTTAGACAAAGTAAAAGATTCCAGTGAGGTCAAAAGTATAAGTGTGGCCGAGAGCTAAGGAGTAGGAGCTATGAATAATGACTCCTAACACCCTCTTTCAGGTTGGTCTCCAAAGGCAAAGGAGAGATGGCCACCAGTGACAAGGAGCGTGACTTTCAAATACCAATACCATAAAGACATAAATCACAAGTCCACCCACTTATCAAGAACTGAATGAATTTTGAAAGCTAACCTGCCTAATTTAATGTCAAATAAAGGAGAATCAGGGAAATCTACAATGCCTGATGTAATGCCACAGCATAGACTGTCTACAGCTAAAAAGCACACACTTTCCTTGATGTCTGAATTAGAAGACCAACCCAAGATGAGTTACTTCAAACACAAAATGGTTTGGTCATTCAAAACAGCAACACGTACTGTGTCTTATTCCACATACACCCTAACTCTTGTACTACCAGAAAAATTGAAACGAATTTAAATCTTCAGCTTAAGCTTCAGTTGGTAAGTTATATTAAAACTCATAAGGGAAGAGATAATACCTATCTCCACATACTATATACACTGCAAGGTTCACCTGCAATAGTTATGAATAAAAACTGAGAGTTCAGCTTCTGTTCATTTATGGTTAACCTTCTGAAACAGTTCACTACTTCTGACAGTTCAATAAACTTCCAAAACTAATTTCTTTAAGAACTAAAATCTCCTGCTCAGCAAGTAATTATGCAAAGATTAGGGTCTGGTAATTCATTTATTCCCTTCAATGAGCAGAAATAATGGGAATTGGGTTTCTGTGACTTTAAACAGCTCATGCTCAGTTACTACCAGATGCTCAAAGTCATCACAATGAATCAGAGCAGGAAAATACATTAATTGGATTAAATGTTACTCTTATATTTCTTTCTTCCCAGTTAAAAATAGAGAACACGTTACTTCATTTAATATGAGGAATGTAAAAGTAAATGTAGTAAAAATAATAGTAAAGCTAATAAAATAATGGAAGAGTAATTCTGTTCTCCTGCATTTCTTTTCTGGTTTGAGAGCTTGGAAAGGAAAACAGTTGCAAGCAACTCAGCAACAGAAACTGTAGAAACCAGTGCTTCGTATTGGTAATGAGAGCAAATACATACAGGAAGTCAGGGACCTTACATCTTGCTGCTGAAGAACAACAACATAAAATCTTGAGACTAACTGTCCAGATAACATTTCTACTTAAGGGAAAGAGGGAAGAATTTCAGAGAGAATAACCTAAAATACTCTTCAAGCCACTAACAGAGCAGCACTGACCTTTCCAGATGCTGCTATATACAGACAATAACAGTTAAGAAGGAAATGCCCCTTCATTTGCATGCAGAACTTTGGGAGTGCCACTGGTTGCCTGCATCTGTTTAAGCCAAAACCAGGCAGCACACTGTTCCAACAATCTATTTTCATAGCAACTGGTCTATTTTCAGAGAAACTGAAAGCATTACAGAACAGAAAAAATAGAATGCTCAAGTTAAATAAATGATAAAAACAAAATAGAAACATTTTAATTATATTCAGCATAAGTGACTACCAATGTGATCATCACAATCAGGACTTTTTACATTAAGAGAGCAACATACCTAATGTCTAAGCTTTCAGATTCAGTTTTTCAATTGTTGTTTCAATATCTAATACCAACACACCCCAAAAATATCTACAAACTCTATGTTATAGCTGAATACTTTCAAGTTTTGTTTGCTACAATGTTTTCTTCAGTATTTTCCTCAGACTAAGAAATTACCAGAACGCTTCCACTCATATTTACTTAATCCAGCAAAACCCTAGTCAGCCAATTTATTTACTAGACAGTTTCCTCCTAAAAACCCTCCAAACTTCATTTGGCCATCTTCAGGAGATATAATTAACACATGACCAAAAGTCTCAAATAGCAGATTAGCCCAGGCAATGCTATACATTTAAAAAAACAGTTGATTGGCAGGTACCAACTGGCATCTCCCAGATACTCTGCCAAAACGTTATGCTCTGCCACAACAGCCTCCAGAGGAGCAACACACTTCTTCAGAGAGGAAGCAATCTTCAGCTTCCAGCTCCTACCAAATGTGGGGCTCAGCATGAATTCCCTCTCCCAGAGGCAACACATAACTGACTTGGCACTGTCTGGCCCCTGTGTATGCCAGGGGTTCTGTAATCCTGACAAGATTAAAACTGGAAACAGAGAGGTTACAGAGGAAAAAAATAAAAGAAAAAACGAAACAAAACAAAACAAAAAACCGCACCACAAAAAAAAGGCACTGAGAAGTTATATATTGCTGAGAACACATTTTAGAAGTCTACCAATGTTGGTTTCTAAACTACTTCAACTTTCTTGATATATTCACAGTGATTGTTTTTCTTCTGTGTACCTTAACTTTGCACATCAAACAACCACTGGTTACAGACATGCCTGGAAAAAATGCCTATAACTGCCTCATATTTGAAAACAGCTGAAAATAATGCAGCACCCACAATTATAGTCTAACTGTTGGTAGCTATATAAACAAATTTAAGCGTTCCAACTATAAGATCACCTTTACTACTGAGGAACAGAATCATAGCCAATGCTTTTGTACAAACTCTGCATCAGGCTGTTTTCCATATGCACGTGAACTAAAATCTAGAGCAATTAGGGGTTGATGCTCTTATATCACATGGAAGACAGTTAAGCAAACACAGTTAAATCAGTAACTACATACATCAGAGCACCAAACAGTTCTATGGGGCACTGTTTTCTGTACCAATCTTATCAGACTCCGGTAAGCCTTCAAAGGGGAAGATAACTGACAATAAAACCCTTAGAGGCCCAACTAACTGGATTTGTAAATGTTATCTCTAACTAGCAGGCACTGGTGTGAATGTCAGTGTGGACACTGCTATTCAGAGCAAAGACAGTACAGATATACACTTTTGGGTATGTGCTACAACTGGTTTTTGGTGTGCCCATCACCAAAATCAAAATGCCTGGGGACAACACAGGACACCTGAAGTCGGATTTAGATTCATGTTGAAGCACTCAAGTGCAGAAGATGTCTGTGTGAGTGGAGGAGTCAAAGCTCGCACTAGGGTTAGTGGAGATAAAGTCAGCACGGCTAAGGGTAAATTGCAGAGCTTCAGCCCACCCTAAAGTTGAAGCCTGCACCTGGCTAGCTGGGTAACTCACCAGATTCCACTGAATGTATTAACTAGATCTCCACCTACTATAACATGCAGGTTGAGTCCAGTACCTTGCCAGTTCTCCCCTGGTGTAACATCACAACTGCATATTTTGCATCACTGGCTGACATGCCCGTGTCACTCAGCATTCCTGTGCAGCAAAACAGACAAGCAAGCAGAGCAATGCAAATGAAAAAACACCAAAAGCTCTTCAAAGCAAAGTTCACATTACTGGTTCAGTGTGATGTCAAATATTACTGAATGTCTGGCATCAGTAACATTTAAGAAAGCTGCCTTGCACCTCAGTGCATATCATGCCTTTCAGGCAAAAAAATCCTCTGACCACGACCTTTGCTTCAACAGTCCCATAGTGATCCAGATAAAAACATGAAAAGGAAAGGCAAGGAAGGGACCAACTATATATACTTTACCTATTCATGATTTTAGCACATGCTAGAAATAACTACTACCAGCAAACTTGCAACTAGAATATTGAAACTGATACTCCACAAACAGGAGACAAACATATGAACAGATGAGCTCTAAAAGCCTACAGCATTGTTTTCTATTACAAAATATTTGTGATAACTTTGTCTTAGTAAACTGAAATACACCACTTACAGAATTTCAAAGGGCCTGTGCCTAAGTTAAATCAACTGCATGTAGAAAAAAGCTTTACAAATATGAAATAACTTCATAGAACAGTGGAGAGTAGAAGAAAAAAAGTAACTACTAAAACAAACGACAATGCAACAGCAATGCATAGCTGTAATCAGAAGCAGTACAAGTCCATTTGCAAGATAAGAATTTATATTATCAAGCAAATAAATCTGTATGGCTGCAGCATTCTCACTAGAAGGTGGCTTAACAAGAAGCCCTACCTTTAAAATAAGCAGAATGATTTTCACCTTTGATCTCTTCACCAGCCCTAACAATTGGTGGAGGCTCCTTCTTTCTTCCTCAGCATTTACACTAGTCCCAGTCTACCCTCATTTGAACTTTGTGTGAACACCGCTAAGCCATTCTCTAGCCATCTGCTAAGACTCCCACTAAAACATTCATGCCCTCCCCCAGTCACAAACCCCTAGTCCCATTCCTCAATCAATGTCTTTGTGTTATACAAAGCTACACTCAACCCTTCACTAAAAGGTTGGCCACTACAGCAGTTTTACACTTAGTGGCAAGATGACTTTAAAATTAATTGATCACATTCTCAAACTCCAAGTTTTGCACAGACAGGGGTAGTTCTGGTGGAAATGGCATGGGGAGCCTGAGAAAAAGTTAGAAGAATCACAAGGGCCATAAACTGTTACGAAATTTAAAGTTAAAAGGTAGAGCTTACAAACTGATGGAGAGTTCTGCATTGAAAAGCAGATGCACTGCCCTTGCTAGAGACTAAAAGTAGGCAGTGAAAGTCTATAGCTTGTTTGAAAACACAAAGTATACACAAAATACAGTGGTTGTTACAGGACAACCTCTCCTCCTCCTCTAGTTGAAAGGCTTATGGGCTTTTCTACCATAGAGGTTATATATGTATAAAATTAACATGGTACTTATCTATTAAGCAGGATGCAGAGCAAAATTCAAATATATATTTTAAGATCCAGAATATAAAACATTATCAGGATTAAGTATATTAATATAAACTAGTGATGATTCTGATAAAATACATATGGAACCCTGCTAAAAATTGTGTGGACAAAACCTAGCATTTAATGTCTTAGAAGGAAAAAAGCATGATTTACTTGATTTCTGGGAGATCGCAATAAACCTACTTACCAGTTAAAATCACACCAGCCAGAGATTTGCAAATGAGTCACTTTGTCCACATTACAGTTACTAGCCATTTCTAAGGCTAAAAGCTACCACTCTTAGTTATCTGTTAAAGCTCACTGAGCCTCCTCCATTTCAGATTGTAGTTTAGCACATAAAAAAAAAGAGCAGCGACCGGCTTTTTCAGCCATTATGACCAACTTGTGGTACTTCAGTCACAGAAATTGTCCTCTTCCAGATAAACAGAAATAACTATGCTCAAGAGAAATTACAGAACAGTTCATGCAGCGCTCTACAGGGCACTGCAAAAGCTCAAGAAAAGTATCACGCTAACTTCTTTAAAGCAATGTCTTCATAAAAACAATGAAACCCTTTTCACTCTAAGAATACTGTTCATAATACCAACATCTTCTCCACAATAAACGCTAACCAGCAATCTCTTAGGCTGAGTTCCTATCTCAAAGATCTAACACCCAAAGCTTCCACAGAATCCACACTGCTTGTAAACAAAAAGCAGTGAGAAATGATAAGATTTATCCTTTCAGAAGGCCATATATTTTTATCTTGAAATTAAGTTTGTATCATTTTCATCCTGATCTTCAATTTGAAACCTACAGGAATGCTCTCATACTAAGAATCCCCATCCTTTTTGTTTGAAACTCCAGAACCACCACATAAGTCCAGGGGTAGGCAGTCTTAAAGACAAGATACAATTTTTCACCTGGCTTTTAAATTTACTGCTTATAGCATCATGCTTAACTATCATGATCAGGAAAATATGCACCTAGATGACTGGTAAACATGAGACCTCAGCTGCTCAGAGACAGCTATGACAATACCCCAAAGGACAAGCAAAAAAGTGGTTTGTAGGATATCTGCCTGTCCCTACCTGTATTTTCCCAATACAGTTATCCTTAATGAATACAATGACTTACAAAATAATTAAAAATATTTTGACCAATTGCTGAAATGATGTTTTAGCTGAACATGTTCAGCTTAAAAAATATTAATACACCATACAGTTGTTTTGTCACAGACCTTGATGTAGAGACCAAACTTGTTCCACGTAACATACATTAAATTAAATGTATTATACACATGTACAAAAGATTAACACTGCAGCATGAGGTAGCATGAATTGCACACAACATATTATATCCTTTGCCTAATATTAGAAAAAGAAATAGAAATTCAGAGCACAAGAGCTGGGTCATGCTGACTAAACTTCTAACTGTGCATATGGAGTCCAACATTGTCCATATCAATTTTGTGCCATTCTACTCCACCTTCCCAGTAAGCTACCCAGTTCTGTCCTGTCCCCCTCACACACACCTTCAAGGGTCAGTGATTTCACTGCATGAAACTCAATGTTCATTAAACTGCTGCACTATGAGCAAAAGACTTTGATATAGAGGTGTAAAAAGCTGTTAATGCTCCGTGCTTCAATTTATGAAAAATGGGGTTACTCTGATAGGATTAGAAGACTCATCTCAAGCTTGCGCATCTTATTTAAGCTTCCAGAAAACCTCTTTGTATTGATTTAATTTTCTAGATCATTACCTGCACCCAACAATGTCAGAAATTGTAAGTTGAGAGTTCCGATTTCTTTCAAGTTTGGAATGCAGTGTTAGGTTTTGAAAAACCTGAGATACGTATATATTTCAAAGGTAGGAAATGACTTAAAGGTATAAAAGAACAAAGGACAATTTCAAATCTGTTTCCATGTGCCAAGACCGTAAAGGCTTTCTTCAAGTACAGTTTTGTCACACAGATGACAAATCAATGAACTCAAGAGGCCACAGGCAGTACTGTCACAAATGAACTGAAGGAAAACCCAGAAGTCATCATATAAATTGTACACAAGAATTGAAAAAATATTATCTAGCAACACTACATCGACTTCCTGAGAAGGTTGTTACTCTGAATACCTACCACTGACATGTCCAAAATATGCACCATAGTTCAGATTCTTGATTTCAATCTCACTTGCTTTGAGGTTAATAGCATCTTTAAAAGTAAAGCACCACTACCACACCTTCTTTCCTCTCATAAAAACAAGCAGCATTATATAGCAGCTGATGTAATCAACCAGTTCAAACCACTTTGAAACTACTAGAGTATGCGCTGAACATAGAGCAAACTGACAATGAGTAGGCTTTCAGTCTCACCTACGTAACCCGTTGAGATTATTCCAATCCCAGCATGTTCTTCAGCATATTTAATTAAAACACAGGCTCAGGATACTGCCCAAGGAAACCCTGGTTGTGAGGCTCAAGAACGCTTACACCAGAGAGCACAGTAGAAACCTCCAAAGATACAGTCCATCAACATTCACTGAAGATCACTTTTTAATGAATACTAACATTCTCATTTCTTCTTGAATTCTTTGGCTCTTAAGCATTCAATGCAATACAGTAAGAGCTCAAACTAGGATTTCTCTAATTACAAGAATCCCTTTTTAGTGTTGTGGTTCAGAAATGTGGTTGGCTCTTTTTTGCAAGAGCAGTTTTCCTACCTTCTACATAAGAACACTGCTCCTCATCATCATATAATGACCTTGCAACTATGAAAGCTACATTTTGCTCAACAAGAAAGGACTGTTCATTACTTCTAGACTGCAGATGAAACCTTTACAGTTTATTTAGAACATTCTACCACAGTGTTTAATCCTTGCTCAGAGTTACAGTATTGATAGAGTTAAAAATATTAAATGTGTAAAGTATGTCAACTGTGCCATCAATATACTTAACAATTAACTAGAAAAGTGGGTTGTTTTGGGTTTTGGGGGGAGTTTGGAGGGGTTTTTTATACTTACTGCATTTTCTGTTTGGAACCTTACCATTGAAGAATCTTGAAAAAATTACTAAAACCCAGACCATAAGCCAGAAGACAATCCTTACTGCCCTTCTTACAAGCCATTTCCAAGAGGACAATAAATACAGTTTAAGGGAATTATATCAATAGCTAGCATGTTTTTACTTATTCATATATATGTTCTCAAAAAAAAAAAAAAACAAAGGAAAAACCAAAACTATTCTGAGGTACTTTGAACACACACAGAAAGCACAGCTCTGATGAACAAAGCACACTGGAGAAGACAGAGAGCCAAGAACTTCATTACTTCTACTTATTACAGCAAAAAGGCAACAAGAAAGTTGCCTTACAAGTTGCAGTCCAAGCACAACCACATGACCTAAGGGAGGCCATGTTCCATGGGATAACAGACATGTTGCTGATAACAAGCAAAATTCAGACTCGACATCCCAGTAATACCTTCCTGTGTGCGGGAACTGACACTGATGATTTTTAAATTGGTCTCATCCCTGCTAAGGAGCTGCTACTCTGACTTTGCTATTAGAACAAGTCATACCTATTCAGTTTCCATGAAAATTAACAGTAAGATATAAAACAGAGCTGCTGTTACTGTAATAAATTATATATCTAGAAGTAAAACAGATAATGTAAGATCACAAGGGAATGTTTTCCCATAGAATTATCTTTTCTGTACATATTTGCTGAAGATTAAACTGCAGTAGTCTAAGGGTGCATTAACTATCCATGCTTGCAAAAGAGACTAAAAAAAATTTGTGGAAGACACATGAAAGAACCTATATTATTCCTTCTGACACAATGAGTATTCAAAAATAAATCAGTTTTATTATCAGTGCTACATTAGCCTAGATGCAAGTAATTGGCGCGTGTCCTTCCTTGTAGTTCACACAGCAAAAGCAATTTCAAGTTGGGCAATTACTTGCTACATGTTACAGATAAATGCGTTTATTGAAAATCTTAATTTTCCTTAGCAACAAACAGCAAAGGAAATCAGAATTTTATGGATATTACTCTCCTTTCAAAGCATGATCTTTAAGGTATTGAATCCTATTATAAGTTTTTATTCATAATTCAGACCAACAAGCCCTATGATATTACATTATACAGAGATGTGGAAAAAGTAGTTTTAAAAATTCAGACTAAGATTTACATAGTTGTTTCTGAAAACTAATTCTTTTTTTACATATACATTTTGTTTAAGAAACTAGAAAAGATCAGGAATGCCAATTACAAAATTTTCTTAACATTTAGCAAACTAAAGATGCTTTCATGTGACTGACCAAATAGTTATCCCCCAATGTTTTATAAGTATTAACAAACTAATCCATAAATCTAGAAATGAGGAACTCTAATACACATTAGGATAGTTTCTAAGCATGTAACAATTCGACAGCTAAACCTGAACTGCAGATAATCTTAACTGAGGAACTGAGTGGCATGTGGCTCTTAAAATACTAAGTAGTATTTATATATCAACATTCAGAAAAGATTAAATACTAGATTTCAAACGATTGCTGAACCCCCACATTATGAAAGGGGCTGGCCTAGAGCACAGATCCAACAGCACAGCCAAGGCAGACAGGCCAGCAGTTTGCACAGCCACTAGCCAACAGCAGGGTATGCCAAAGAGGGCCAGCAGCAATTCTCAGAACAGCAAACACTTGCTCAACCGCAGCGATGCCACAGTATGCAGCCCCCAGAAGCCCCTGGAACAACTGTCCCTTGCGACACCATGGGTCCCAGCCCAGACTGTGCTCCTGAAGAAGGATGCATTTGAGCAGGCCTGGGGCCCCTGACTGGGGCAACCTGCTCTAGTAGATGTTAATCCAAGCAGAGAGGCTAAAACCTTAACCATTTTGTTATCTGTGATTAATTAATAAAACTAACTAAAGAGAGTAACTAGACAATAGACTGAGAACAACCTGCTACATTTCTTCATTTAAACTAGTAACTGAATAAGGGAAGAGAGACCAACATTTAAAATTCAAGTTGGCCTGTAACAATGCTCCTCTCAAGAGATGAAAGAAATCAAATCATGAGAGCAGAGACAGAACATTATCAGGAAACTTAAAATGTCTGGAGGCAAAGCAGGCTAGGTTAAAAGATGAAATCTTCTTTATGGATAAGCAAACAGCACTAAGCACTGGTATGTCTTGCTAAGTCTAAGAGGGTCTATTGATAAATACATGCATTTTGCTAACTTCCTCTTTAGACAGCAGCTATTTAGGCCAACTCAAAAATCAGAAAAGGATCTGAGCAACCTCCAGGAATAACAGCCAAAATGGATGAATAAAATGACACTGAACAAACTGGAGGCACCAACTAAACAAAACAAACATGAAGATTAAGGAGCAATGCATACTGGAAACTCCACTGAATGCAGGTACTAATGAAAAACAGCAAGAACATTAGGTTGTGTAAATAATGCAACCTAGATAGCACAATGTCATCATAGTACATCATGCCATAAAACAGCGAGGCCTCATTTAGAATATGACACAAAGTACCATTCTCCATATTACAGAAGATTATAGAAGTATCAGACTATGACAAAGAAATAGTATCAACTGGAAAAAAAATAGCAGATGGCAGACCAGCAAGCCATGTAGATAACATATGCTTAAAATAAAGGATGAAAAGGTTTCTTCTGCTACTTAGAAATTAAACCATGTTTGAGTCTTTATCCATCTGCATAACCATCTAACCACATGATCCTGTTGCTTACTTGGATTCAAAATGAGAGCACTTAAAAAACACTTTGCCTACACCCTTTAGAAATTTGCCATTTAAGGATGAGACTGAAAAACAGTTTTAACACCATCTTAAAAACCATCAAGGCTTTCTCTTATGAAAAATAAACAAAAATAAAGTTTAGTTTTAACACTTTATTTAAAAAAAAAGTTTTAAAATATTTTAACCTCATGTTTAAGAACTTTTTCCTCACTTTGATGCATGTAACTAGATTAGCATAGCTGCAGGCACTAAATTACATTTAGCTTTTTAGTGTTGTACCAAGGTAACAGCTTTAAGAGAACACCTTTATTGATAAGGTTACACTACCAGCAAATTACTTGGCAGGGCATTCAATAATATTCTGCTTTCATCTAACTTTTAATTTCATGAATAAAGCGCAGTAAAATCTTAGTATCTAGGTGGGTCTGGCTGAAGGAGATTTTAGAGGACTGCTTTGTCTGAAAGGCAGCACAAAAGCTCATAACTTGAGGCGTGTGCTTTTAATGCAGAGCAGTGGCAACAGCCAGCCACCCCTAGAATTTTATTCTGATGTGAAATTAAAGTACTACCTCTTAAGAAGCCCACAAAAATAAACCGGTAACTAGCTTTTAGAACCATGAGGAAGATTATTCTCCCTAACTAAGGAACGTGTTGCGAGTTAATCTGCAGCTGGAACAGGAGAGCCAACCAATGTAAATTCCAAAGTGAGGAAAACCAAAAAGACAACCTAACTAGCAGGCACAAGGCTAATCAGTCAGCAAGCTAGTCATCAAGAGTACAAGAGAAATGCTCCAGAGATGGAGGCATAAAGATACATGTGCATGTGTGTATGCATAAACAGTAACAGTATCAACCAGTCTGTCCTAAAGAGGGACAGGATACTAAAGAAGCTACCTTCAACTTTCCAGATTGACTCAGTCGTAACTTCAACTATTCGAGAGTCTTCATTTACATACATATTTATAAACATAAAGCCAGGTCAAAAGAGTAAAAATATGACTGCGGCTGAATAAAATTAACCATTACTTTTACATGAGGTTACTTTTCAGACAATCTGCTCCCATTGTTAGTTCCCTGCACTGGTTTCAATAGCCACACAAACATGGGAAGGAAGGCAGACTACAGCAGTACTGTAAGTCCATAAGTCCAAGCTTTTGTGGAATTAAATCCTTCACTGTAATGTGGTCCTTACTGACTAAGTGGTCACATATAAGCCTGCTTTCTTGTCATTTGCATACAAATTACAGTTGTGTGCTCTGATAACTTCTATGTTCCAAAACTCATCTATTTCTTAAAAGCAAAAAAAAAGGCAAGAGAAAAAAAAAAAGCCAACTGCTCTCTCATAAGCCACAGTTCCATCTTGCAGGCTTCCCAATTCACTGTAAGCCACATCCCATAGAATTAAAGTGTGGTTCAGAAGGGCAGTTACAGAACAAGGTCCTGAATTATAACAAAACTGCCGATGGTGTTTTTACCTCTGAAGCTCAGGAAAATAGCAAAATATTCAAAGAAAGTACGTAAAAGAGCTCAACTTCAAACTGTTCTGTTATATTAAAGAGCCAGCCCTGTTCAGCAAAATTAATTTTTCATATACAGTAGTGGTTCACTTGTTCTCAACATTTGCAGATCTTTGCAGTCATCCATTATTTCCACAGTATCTGAGTTATAGCCTGGATATGACAGCAAAGTCAGAATCACCCTCCCTTCCCCGTCAGACCACGGCAATCCAGCTCCAAGAGTCCTGATGGTACCAATGGTGTTAAACCAGCTCAATGAACTACCAATCATTCTGATACCCAGATGCACCACCAAACACTGCACCTTATAAGGCGGGCTACTTGTAAGGCAGACACAAGCACACAGATATCCAGCTCAAGCCAGCTGATGCACTGTCTTCTAATGACACTAACACAAAACAAACATGAGTATGCAGAACAGGAATAGCAGTATATACTCCCCGAGCAAGGCTATTTGTACAAGTGAACAAACATATGAGCGAGTAACCCAGTGGAATTACAGAACCAGCACTATAAATCACAGAGTATGGAGTAATTAAACTAGTATAACTAGTATTTTTATCTTTTTTTCTTAATCTCTGTTGCAACCAGAACCTCAGAATTTATTTGCCTTTTGAAAACAGGCATGTGTACATACACGCACAAAATCCTATATAATTTCAATTCAGAGAGGACAACACAGGACTCGATGCTAGATCTCTGAGATAAAACAGGGGCTGGCTCAGTGCTCCACGCCCCCCTGTGCCAAAGCCAACAGGGAAAGGAACCAAGTGCTCTTCCTGCCAGAACCTGGAATGGCCCTAGTGCCCGAACCTGTCCCTTCAAGGATGATCAGACCACAGCTGCATTTGAACGCTTAGGCCTACTAGGTCTGCCCAGTTGTTAAGGACAAAGAGCCTCCCATATTTCATTACCATTATGTTTTTCCACTCAACTTTTTCCACAGACACAAGGAACTATAAACAATGAACAAAGCAGTTTCCTGAGACTTCAGGCATATCTTTCTAGAAGTGTTATACTTACACTGGCCCCTTCTCCTCTTCTGTAGTTAGTTCCAGTTAGCTCTTGAACAAAAAAAACTGGCTACACAAGGAAACAATGGAATTGCTTACATAGTGCACTACATAAGCAAAGAAATAAACTTTTTACTAACATGAATACCAAAATACTGTACGCTACTTATGTTCAAAATTTTTCTTAAAAATATGAACCATAATTAGATGCCCCTTGAAGACATCTGTGAACCCTCTATAACCCACAGCACAAGTTTTTCCATTAACACTCCTAAATCCTGCAACAATGTTATAGCTATTAATCTTATTTATCCAGTACTGATGCTGCATTCTGGAGATAGCCTTGCTGCCTTGCCTGTACTTTTACTTCCTTCCACTCCTTATCTGCAAGGCAGTCCCTTAACTACATCCTCCTTCCTTCTGCCTCCCCCCCGTTTTGCCGTTCATACTGATAAATATCCATCAGTCTACCAAAACATAACAAAACCAGCACATACTCTAATTACTGAATTCCCTCCCATTCTGCCCTACACAGACATAGGCATCCATTATTATAAGATTACAAAATTTTATGAAGAGATAACAAAATAGTACATACTGTAATCTATTTAATTCCTCTTTTTTAGGAAGACACCAGGCAAGAGACAACTACTGGCTAGTTCCAGAAGACCAGGCACACAAAAACCTCTGGCAACACATATGCATCTGATAACAGCTAAGTAATACTGTAGTTAAAAAAAAAGTTGAAGTCTATGGTGCTCTGGATCAACTGCAAGATTCCACAGACACCTGGGGTCCCAGGAGGGATGATCTGAATATTCATGCCTCTCAAAAATCAGCACTGCAGATTTTAAAGAAGTCATTTTTTTTCCAGATGGATTAGAATACCAAACTTCGTAATCCAAAACAAAACCACAGGGCAAGAAAGCTTGCGTTACAAATCCTAGTTTTCAAATTCATTAAACCGGACTCAAACTCAAGTCTCCACCTGCCAGTTTTGAGTTGCTATCAGTCCAAATACAAGAGACTTAACTACTAAATGCAATAATCAATAACATGGAAATTATTTGGCTGGATTTTTTTCTAGCACTAAAATCATACTGACTTTATCCTATTGATCATTCTTTTTCTTTCTACAGCATGCCAGCTAATCCATGGATGTTCAGCAAGAGCTACATTAAGTGCCACTTGCCTTTTCCGACCACAGCTCCCCTTGGTGGCAAGCTAAATGTTGTATCAGAACTTGTTTAGTTCACTCCTGGCCCTACTTTAAACAAGATAAAAAGTAGCAGACAAACAGTTTCAAGGCAATGAAGCTCAACACTCAGGAACCGAAAGTATTGACAGCTGTAACTTAGCCCTTTCAGTGCGCTGACTCATTAGCGTAGTTTCAGGTACTGAAGGAAACTTCTTTCATCTGCTGTTCTGCTAGTTACAGGAGGTACTTCTGTATTTGCAGTCCTCCTTCCCATGCACACAAGTCACCTAGACAAGGTAGCTATCTTGTGCTATTTCCCCCAACTTAAACCCGTCTGGATTTAAAAACCAAAAATTGGTTCTTCTGCATTACCCAAACCAGAGCACATCTGACAGAGCAAAACAAAATGCAGCTGTAGCTTGGCTGTATTTTTTTCCTCCCTAATAAAATGAGTAGTAAGTGATGCAGGAGGTGCTGGCTGCATCCAGCATCCAGAACTCTTCCTGCTCTTCTAAACAGGATGCAAGAACAACTAGGCTCTTAAGTCTGGTTCCACTTTTCCCCCACTCTTTTCCGCAGTCGGGCAAATTTTCAAAAACATGGGTGGAGCGCACCCACAATCTCACCTCACTCAAACACCAGTGGTGCAATTATCTCTTGCCTTCTGGAAGGCAACGCAAGAGAGAACAATTTCAATTCCCCTCTTGTTGATTATTTTGACTACTACACTAGTACCAAAAAGTCAACTTTTAGTTTTGCTTTTTGTTTTTTGTTAGGAGTCTCGGACCTGGACTGCTGCAGCCTCATAGGGCAGGGAAGAGGGATTCTGCCTCCAACAGCCTCTCAAAAGACCACATCCTCAGGAAAAGCAATTGCACCTTCGTACTGTGAACAGACCCATGTACTAACCACCCAGGCGTTTCTGCATTTCTGCCCAGCCAGAGGCTGCCAGGTCAGTACACAAATGTTCACAGCACCTCCTTTGAACCTCATTCTTCTCCTGTACAGGAGAAGGAGCCTCAGCACCTGCCTCTGGATATGCATTTCCCTTCTGCAAGATGGGCACTGCCACACCTGATGCGTAGACATACACAGCTGCCCATCTTTTTATCTCAAGAACACCCTGCAATACACCTTGTACATCACCACAGACAGTCCAAATGCTGGAGAGTACATCACTTTACACTCTACCATAGTTTTCCAGCTTTCTTACTCCAGTCTAAACACCTGCCCTGGTTTTCTATTTCAGACCAAAAAGGAAAAAAAAAAATTAAGTCAGGGGAGGAAAATTAGCTTTTTTGTCTCCTACGTCTCAACTTTAGGCCCATTTATCCCAATACTAAGGAACACAAATTTCAGAACGCTATCAAAAGGCTGTAACACCACTCCGTACTGAGAAAATTTCCTAAAAGGCTTATACCCCTGCAGTGCTATGTAGTTGGAACGCCTTCTTTTAGTAAAGACGATGTTTGGTTTTCTTTAACATTTCATTTTAATAATACGTAAACTACCTTTTAAATAAGCCAACTTGATTATTATTTGCTATAATAAATTATAATTCTGAAGTCGTTATTATTGAGAGCCAAAAACTGCATTTCCCAAACTTACAAAGTCAAAGCATAAGACGCTTTTCAAAGATAACTTACATAAGATAGAATATACATTCACCTCTAAATTGATACTTATGTGCCCAGAACGATTCAGGTCAGTAATGGCAGAGTGAAGGTTTGATTGTGATAATACCACTACGTCCTTTGAGTCTAGTAAACATCATTAACTTTACTGGTAAATTTCGGGATACTGCTTGCAGCAGTAAATCTCCACACCTAAATGATGGTTTTGGCAACTGCTAAGCCCATTCTTGACATAATTTAAGCACCAGTATACCCCACCGTTACTTAATCATTTAGACTTCTCAGTAGGCTAATGGGAGCGGGGAATAAAACTTTCTGGGACCAAGAGCATGCACTCCCATAATGCACGATGACATGCCTAAAAATACTGCTGTGAAAGGAGCCAGAGCACACCTGCTTTTTTCCCCCTGCACCTTCCCCCCGATGCCCCGGGAGCTTAGTGCCCCAGGCCCTGGCTCTGGGGCACAGCTGCGAGCGCAAACCCTCGCAGTGACGAAATAAGAGCTTCTCTTTGCCGTGCCCAACAATCGTTTCCGAATCCCTCGGCCCGGCCGCACGTGCTTGCGGCGGAACAGGCTCCGGCCCGGTACTCCCAACCCGCCGGAGGGGCCCCGCTGCTTGTCCGGAGGGGCGGGAGGGACGAGCAGCAACCGCCACCGCCCCCCGGCCACGCCGCGGGCCGCCCCTTAGAGCCCTGCGCGGCGCGGGCACTGACAGCCGGAGCAACCGGCCAGGACAGCGGCTCGGCCTGAGCTGTGTTTGGGGGGAGGCCGAGGCGGAAAGGGCTGTAAGCCGCACCGAGCCCTTCCCTTGCCGCCCCTCACCTGTTTTAAACGTCAGCCGATTGTCCTCCCCGCCGCCGAAGACCTCGAGCATGGAGACGAAGAGTACCCCGCACGAGTTCTGGATGCCGAAGACGGCGCCGTTGCACCACATGGCGGCCAGCATCACCACCCAGCCCCAGCCGCCCTCGGGGGGCTCAGGCCCCGGACTCCCGGGACACCCCGAACTCACGGGAGCCTCCGTCTCCGCCCGCGGCTGAGCGCCACTCTCACCGCTCGGTACGGCCGGGCTGCCACTCTCGGGGCAGCACTCGCCGCCGTTCTCCCGCCGCGGCTCTGCCACCACCGCCACCGCTGGCTCTGCTGCTGGCGGGCCGGGCAGGGGGGCAGCGGCGGCGAACGGGGGGTCCCCCGCGCCCCGAGGCTCCAGCTGCTCGCTCACCGGCGCCATCCTCAGCCGCGACGCGGAGCGGGCGCGAGACCCTCCCTGCGAGCCGCTCCCGCCTTCCTCCTCCTCCTCCTCTTCCTCAAGACCTCTGGGCCCCCGCCCGCCCTCAGCCCCTCGCCGCGGGCATCCCGAGGCGCTCTGTCTGTCTCGCCTGTCTCGGCCGCCCGCCCGCCCGTGTATGCGCGCGCGGCCGAGGCCGCCCCGCCGTTGGCGCCCGTCGAGCCCCGCGGGCGCGCTCCCGCCCGGTGCCCCCCGCTCCCGCCGAGGGCAGACCCGCCGCCGCCGCCGCCGCTCTATTTTAAAAGGGGGGCTCCCGTGGGGGCGTCAGCGGCACGAGGGCTTCTCCTCCGCACCGATTGGCTGAGGGAAGGGAGGCAAGGGCGGGGGGAGGCGAGGCGAGGCAAGGGAAGGCAGGGGAAGGCAAGGCAGGGGAAGGCAAGGCAGGGGAAGGCAGGGGAAGGCAGGCGGACCCACGCTCTGCTGTTTCTTCCCCCCCCCCGCTACAGCGAAGGGGGTGAGGCGGGGCCCGGCGTGTCGGCGGCGGCGGTGAGTGCTCCTGCAGCCGCCGTTCGGTGAGGGGAGAGGGAGGGAAGCGGCGAGGGGCGAGCGCGAGGTTAGGAGTCAACGGCCGCCGCCGCTGGCGCCGGGCGGGAGGCGGGAGCGCCTCGAGCCGCCCCACACAGGTACCGCACGCTGCCCTGCTAGTCTTGGCGTGCAAAGCGGTAAACGAGCCCCTGGCACCTCTTCCAGGCCGAGCTCGTTCCCCCTGAGGCAGGGCTTTTACACCCAGCGGTGTCCTGTTGCCGCTGCTCTTCCTCTAGGCAGCCGTGCGCTAAGGGGAAAGTCTGAAACTCCTTCCCCCGGCAGTTTGCTGACAGCGACCAAGTAAAGAACGAACACCCCAAAACGCTAATCGAGGGGCGCCGCTTAGCTCCGGTACGTTGAAAGCCGTTGCTGTCCCCTCACAGCAGTTGCTCGGCCCTGCCCGGCGCTCACTGGCCCCCAAGGAGCTCTCCATCGCCCACCCTCCCTCTCTAGGTGAGGGCCCGGGCTCTGGGCTTTCAGCGCCGTGCTGCAGGGCCCTCCGGACATCGGCTGCCCTCCAGGGAGCTGCTTTCCGGGAGAGCTGTGCACCTCCTCTTGTGCCACCCTTAGCGCTTTGCCAGGAGCGACACTGGCGAAAATGCTTTTCCTTAGTTGTCGTATCCTTTTTTTGCAAAGGAAGATAAAATATTGCAGCTCAACACCTAATTGTTTACCACTTGTACGGAGGCATCAACTCTTGATGCCTTTTCTCCCCACAGCCAGCAAAAGTGAGAGGATGGGGAAAGATGAGGTCAGGAGTGTTAAATGACAGGCTTTCTCACTGCTGATCATGCTTCCGAATTCTCAATCGCACATCTGTTCATCTGTTTGGCAGCTGTGGTTTTAACTTATGTTTTGAGCAGTTTGGGTCTGATGAGGACGAGGAGTTTCTTGAAAGAAAATCAGCAGATTAAATCTGGGTACTTTGTCCTTCCTCATGAGACCTGGAGGGCTCAGAGGAGTCTCTTCCATTCGTGTGCCATCCCCATTTCTTCCCTCAGAGCCTAAGCTGCTATTGCTTATGTCAGTGGCGGCATCCAACTCCCCTGACTGCCTGTTAAAGCTTTTTCCTTCTTTTTTGGACCCTGAATCACCTTCTCCCTCCTACCTACCAGTGACCACTTGGGGAAACAAAACTTAGTCCAAAATAAAGCACAATGACTTAAGACAGTGCCTCGTTCAGCACAAATTACTCAGCCACTCTCCACATGAAAAGCAGTAGTTAAAGAAAGAAAACCATGTAATGAGAAAATGAAAGCCTGTGCAATAATGCACATTGTATTGGTGTCAGCTTTAAGAATGCCTTTCAGAAGTGACCTTCCTAATTTTAATTTTGCATATTTAGTGTCCTCAATTTGTTTTACAGTAAGTTATATTTTAAAAAAACTTCACAAATACATTTTTGATAATAACAAAGTGCATTTTATAGGTGCCCTTTGTCTTGTTACCATGCCCATCTAAGTTAAACATAAAAGCATCACACATGCATATACAACAGCAGTAGAAAAATGGAAAAAATAAGAGCCGTAACAGAACACAACATAGCTGAATGAAATACATAATAATCCTCAAAGCAAAGAGAGAACTTTTGGCCAGCCATTGAAAAGCACATCTGTTCCCCCCAAGGAACAAGTTTCAATGTTTATGAAAAACCCCAGCCTATCATAAGCTTAAATACGCTCAGAATATTTCATAAGCAAGTTAACATGCAGAAGTTAACGCTTCACATTCTCAGCAAGTCATTGTCCAGAGGCTGTTGTCCAGATCTACAGTGCATTCTTACAATAACTCAAGCTTCACCATGCACAATGTAACACTTTTGAACAGTAAGGACAGAGAAAAACATTTTTGGACCCAGTTTCAATCCTCATTAAGTTTGCCAGTGATGATAAACTTAATGAAACTTTGGGTTGCATAGGAATAAACAAGGGCAAAAAACAAGATTGGATTTTAATGATATTAATAGGACTGACCAGAAGAGTCCCGGTTCCATGAGTGCTTAAACATGTTTCTTACTTATAGTTTCACTCCTTATATTACTTCAACTACGTCCCTGAATGGAGGCCTGTGACCTGTATAATACAGTCAAAACAGCTTGAGGGAAGAACCATAAAATTTTTTTCTCTTTTGGACAGCATTTGGTTAAGCACAAAACTAATTCCTTCTCCACATGTTTTTCAGTGTGTTTTTCAGTGTAATATTTATGTACTGCAGTTTCATTTCCCTGTTTCCCATAAACACTGTAATGACTCCCTTCCCCCACTTTTAAGATAAAAGATGGGGGATGGGGTTAAAATGCATTGTAAAAGCATTGTGTGCAACTTCTAGTTCTGGGCATGTCTTTAGATAGATAATATTTTCCAGTTGCTAAGTGTTTCTTACCCCTGATTAGTATGAAATCACTATTTTCCCTTTCTTCTCACATTGTTGGGAATGAAGAGTCACAAAAATCTGATTCATCAGTGCATACAATTTTTATAAATTTGACGGCTGTAACTAGTCTGAATGTTCCTTCAGCATTCTGTATCTTACTGTCCTATTGCTATTTATATAAACTAAAACAAGGGGGCTCTATTATCAAAAAATCAGGGTATATGGGGCCTTCCTTTACAGGTCTTCAGTAGATATCTTGGGAAATTCTGTACCCCTTTGCTCTTTGGTACATTCTGCTCCTGTCAAGAATTAAGTCTCTTCCCTTTCAAGAGTGGTCTTTTGTGATCTCAGCTATTTCCCTAGTAGTTCCCAAGAACAAGAACAATAAAGGCTCACTCTTCATAGTCAGGTAATTTCCAATCCCCACCTCCCTTAGAAAATATACTTTGCAAGCAGAGGACAGGCAGGTTCAATTTCAGTTTGATTTCTAAAATTTTTGTAACCGAAATTCACAGTAAAAGCACTGGTGTTTCAATTCTTGCTATGTAAGAATTTAAAACGTGACTATTTGAAATTAAAAAGCCAACCTAATTCTGGAAAGATATGTAACAGGAAAGCCACCCTTGTGGTTCTGTTACTTGAGCCCTGTGATCACAAGAAAAATAGTTCAAAAAGAGAGGGAAAAAGAAGGAAGACAGACATGAGAGAATTGCCATAAAATAGTGAAAATAAAAAGATTACGGGCTTGTGTACGGGTAACTATTTCAGCTAAACTGTTATGAGCAAGGGAAAAAAAATCATCAAACCAACATAAAACAGAGAGGAAAGTGAAAATATCATTTGTGAATCAACAAGCTGAGAAACGTGATGTGAGAAACACCTTGGTTTTGTCTAAGATTTTGTACTGGGTTTGTACGTGGGAAACCTGTGCTGGAGCAGGCTCCTGGCAGGACCTGTGGCCCTCTAGAGAGAGGAGCCCACCCCAGAGCAGGTTTGCTGCAGAACTTGTGAGCTTACAGGGCACCCATGCTGCAGCAGCCTGTTCCTGAAGGACTGCACCTTGTGGAAAGGACTTCACGCCAAAGCAGGGGAAGAGCGTGAGGAGCCTTTACTCTGATTTGATTCGTAATAAATTAATATTTCCCAAGTTGAGTCTGTTTTGCCTATGATAGTAATTGGTGAGTGATCTCTCCCATCTTTATCTTGACCCGCAAGCCTTGTGTTATATTTTCTCTCCCCTGTCCAGCTGAGGAGGGCCATGATGGAACAGCTTTGGTGGGCACCTCATGTACAGCCAGAGTCAACCCACCATAGATTTGTTCCTGTTTATAGTAGCTTACTTATTTTACATGTTTTATTAATATCTGATAAAACAAACATCAGTTGTGCATGCAAAAGACATGATGCTTGTGACAGACATCAGCTGAAGAGGTAGTTAGCTTATGCCTGTTTTACGATCAATATATAAAATGCCAGTGCCAAGGGAGGAACTTGCCCTGTCATCTGTGGGCTCTCAAAAGCTAGATGAGGAAATGGTATCTTCTGCAACCCTATCTGAAATTCTAGCCAGCTCCCTATTAAACATTCACTCACTCACAAGCTATGGAAAGTAGACCAATACTTCAGTAGCTCTCGCATACAGCATTTTCTTCCACCATAATAAAGGTTTTAATTGCCAACTACTTAAAAAAAAATTGCCTATATAGTTGAAGTATGCAGTTAGTGACTCACCAGGATAGCTTTTCCATCAATCACTTTATATGCAGAGCATTTCAAAATTATGTAGTATTCTGCAAAGGTAAAATGAACAGGATACCAAGTGTGAAAAAGTACCCTTTCAGAGAGTTTAATTCTTCCTTCTTGTGTTGATTTGATTGGAATTTGTACTGTTATCAATGAAAAGGGTATACCTACATCATCCAGGTAATAAAATAAAAAAGGTCTTTAGTAAAATACCTTTGTCACAAATTTGCAGCAAGTGGTACAATAGACGCAAACCCAAGACAGCTGGGCGCTTTTCAGAGAGGACATGAGGCTAACACAAACTTCTGTGACCACTTAGACTAACTAATGCATGCCCTTAATAATTAAGCCTTTTTGTTGTTTAATTTTCAGCTTGTATTAATAATGTACCTATTCAACAGAAGGATTTGGCCTGAAGTCAGAAAGATGAGATAAACAGGAGAACCATTAAACCACAAAAACATATGGTATCACCAACTGTGTGAAGATCAACATCAGATTAAATCCCATTCAGCGAGCAGTGTTTATGCATTGTGTGGCCAGACAGGATGTTCTACTGATGCTTCAGACAGGGCTCCAGCTGTGTTGTATGAAGTAAAGGGACTGCATCTCGTTGCTGAAGCAAGTGAGTCACATTTTCAAAGATAAAAAGTACAGATTTTATTTGTTTACTATAAAGCACAATAGAGCATTGGGAGTGTCTAACCTTAGTTTTAGCATTTGGTAATACCTACAGTGAAAGTTTCCTACAGTGCTATTAGTTGTCAAGGTACAGGTTCCCTCCTGCTTCACAAATAACTGGAGAATTTTCTATTTTGTCCTTTCAAAAGAGAAAGAGTGAGCACTATGAGAAAGGGAAAGAGAGTAGCTTAAATGTCTAACTAGGGAAGATGAGTGTAACAGGTCCAATTTCCACATCTACGTTCATTTAAAATAAGAGTTTCAGACTTACCATCTCCTCATTTAGGTTCACCTAAAGGATGGATGATGCCTCATGTCTGGCTCCATTACAGATTAAATTTGGTGTTAGATTTTTATTCAGCAAAGCATGGATGGGACTTGACAGGCTGTTATCTGGGACACAGTTAACATATAACTGCTGTTATTAAAGGTAGGCAAGTGAAAGAAAGTAATAGCTCTTAAGTGTTAAAGCCCACATGCAAATCTCCAGTTCCACAAGGCTAAATTTTTTATGGCAGGCTTTTAGTGCAGGATCCCTCCATCCTACTTTATCACTGTCTCCACTGTGAACATCTGATCAGAGCTGGTCATCTATGTAGTCTTGGTAGGAGGGAATAGGGAATTCCAGGGGACAAATTACTTTTAACATTATCATTTATGATGAGGTAAGTAATATTAAAGGACCCCAGATGTCTAGCTTAGACATACAAGTGAGAGCCCTAGGCACCTAAAATTTAGTGAAATTAATCCCACCCGTGAATATTGAGTTGAAGAGCATCCTAAGATAATGTTTATTTAGACCCCAAACATGAAGTTTGTTTTGATCCTATTGCTTAATGAGTAAGTGTGAAGATTACATTGTCCTAGCATGATCATTCTTGGCAGGAAAAAAACTAACACTGTTGGCAACGTTCTCATGGAGCTTCAAAGTTATCATCTCTTTCAAATGAGCAGGAATTGCTTCAAGCTATTGTTCTAGGCTGTCTTCAGGCTTGGTTTGATACCGCTATCCAGGTCAAGTATTTCATGTTGCATCCATTATCATAGGATCTAAGCACCTCAAAGTTTCTTCCTTTTTGTATATAGATTTAATATTTTCCAGACCACCTTTGCGATCTCAAGAATTCAATTTTGTTTTCAACAAAACTTTGGAGCGTCAGAGAAGCAAATGTTTTATCAAATAAACTCAATCTGATTGTTGTCTATAAGCAGATTTTGGTTGTCTGCTCATTTGCTACTTGACTAACTTGTCAGATTGCAAAATGTCAAAATAGCAAAGAGCTACTATCTCCAACAATCCTACCTAAGCAGCAAACCACCAAGAATAGGTGACACTAATCTTGCTTTCTTGCTTTTTTAAGAATTCTAATTTCTATTCAAGTTAAATTAATGTTGTTTACCACCATTTTCTTTTCTGTCAGTTTAAAAGTGCTTTTGTGTTATAGACTATAGCAAGGGATAGCAGGTGTTAGTGGCCCCATTTCAAAATATGATTTACAACACTGTCAGCATTTTACTTACTAGATAAACAAAACTGTTTATCTAAGTGACTCAATTCAAATATTAAGGCATATGAAAACTGTTAACAGTCTTCCATGTAGAATGTCTACTTGCCTTTGCAAATTGAACACATTTGTGTCGAAAAATACAAAATTTTTAAAATCTGACATTTTAAGAGTAGTATGAGGATATTAAATATATGAAGGAATATTTTCAGGTTGTACAAATTTGCACTGAAATGCTTAAAATGTATAGGACGTATTAAATACATGATAAATTTCCTTGCAGCTGGCACAGAAGAGCTTCATTTCATTCTACTTTTCTACTCACAAAGAGTTGCTTTAATATATGAAAGACTGACAGAGAGGCAATCTTCTTTTTTTTTTTTTCTCTTTTTAATTATTGTGCTAGGTCTACATCTGTTTCTTAACTATTATCTGAAATCCTGAATTTAAAGTTGGGAAGTTGAGTATCCCACAGAAAAAAATTCAGTCTGTTGCAGGTCAGTTTGGAACAGAATTTAAATACTATTTCTGGCTCAATTATCTGCAGTTGATGGATTATTTACCTCACATTTCATCCCATATCTGGTAATATGGCTAAAATAGATTTTAAAAAAAGGCATACGGAAATTCCTCATTCAGTCTGCAATAACTGTATTTTGTGAAATAAACATAACAAATCTTGTTGGTACCATCACATATCTCTTCTCCTTCAAAAGCAGAACTAAGTTAATCCTTGAATTAACAGGGATTTTATTTTTTTTAAGTTAAATAAATCTCATATCAATGCCATTCCTCTAAATACATATTTACTTGGTGGCTAAGTAAGAATACACCACTTGTTCAAAAGTAAGCATACACATAGGCCCTGCACTTTCTGTTTATGCTGTGATAGAAATCCGTCCAGAGTAATGAGATAACCCTTACTTTAGATATAGAAATAACATAAATGGATACAGAAAAAAAGGATCTCTGTTGTTCACACAAGCCAATTTCATAAAGGAATTCTAAATTTAACTGTTAATGCCTCCCATATTGCTTAGGTTAAGAAAGACAACACACTCCCCTGACCAGACTCACGCGCAAGGACTGCCAGGTTACCAAATAATTGGTCATTCATTGTGCAGCATTTACCTGATAGCCAGATGTGTATTGTCCAGATGCAGTAGCTCCTAAGCCCTACTTGCACTCCCTCCGAAATAGCGTTTTTGGTAACTCAAGGGGTGCAAATAGACTAAAATTCCTGTCTGAGAAACCTAGATTGCATTCCCTAAAATGGATAAAATTAATAATTAATTTGCTTTATCACCATAATGATCCCAATTATTTAAAAGAAAGATTATGGAAAGATTATGCATTACAGTACCATGTGATCATAGAGTTGTGACACAACAGATGCAGCATCAGTTTTCAGGCAGAATTACTCAGTGTGTGAAATGTCTAACTGTTTAGGTGGCTGGCTGGGTCTTATATTGTAGTTACAAACACCTTAATGAGAAAGGTGAGCCTTCCCTCCTCTCACAAGGGTGAAATCCAGGTCATCTCATATATGAGTAAATTCGCCCTGAGATAGTAATATTAATTAAACAACACTCCACCTAAATTATTTTGCTAAAAGCCTTCAACTCCTCCAAGCTCTACAAGTAGCATCTTTTAAATATTTAAGAAGTTGCCAACCACTTGAGTAACAGCACACAGAGTACCACCCTTTAAGGGAAAGATTGTGTGCTCAAATTGGGCCAAATAAGCAACAGGATGATGTAAACCCAAACCACTTAAACCACATGAATGATTCCTAAGCACGTAGGAATCTGATTTAGAACTATACAAGCAGCAGTATCAGAGTTCCAAAATTCACTTTGCTAGAATTTACAGCAGTATACTACAGTGTACTAACAGGATTTTACAATTAATAAGACCTATAATGCTGCTGACTGGGCATGAAAAACGTGTACAAAATGTTGTACAGTTCTTCTCATTGAGGTAAATTTACTATGGAGAATGACATTATCAGTCATTAAGTCATCTCAGATTTCTGTATCACCATCCAAACATGCCTACTATACTTGCTGAGAAAGTTGCTTCTAACGTAAATAGGTGGTCTTAAAAATAACTCGGGACCCTTATTTTTACAGAAAGAATGTTTTCTCATCTTTTGTGACCCACTCTGTTTTCAGACTCTAAAATTCTGTAGTTCCTTTGATCTTAAGGTATTTTGCTAATGGTTCTTCTGCAGAATACATGATGTACTGCCACCAGTCAGTAGAAAAGCAGAAGCTAAAGGACTACCAGCCCTTTCTTACAAAAACTGATGTATATCCACATACAGAAGAGGGATTTTTTTTTTCATGAATGAGCTTAATATATCATGAACATGTGGAAAGAGTTAACCAAGAATAAAATAAAATAAAATAAAATAAAATAAAATAAAAAAGAGTTAACCAAGAAGAAAATAATACCAAAAAATAACCAAGAAGAAAATATCAGGCTGTTCACATTGGAACTGTTGTGGTGTAACTACGAAGTTTTACCTTCTGTTACACATGAGCTGTTGTGGAGTAAGTACAGAGCTTTAACTTTAGATCTTTTTTTACTTTACACAGTGTAATAACTTGCACCAGCCCAGTGAATGGGTATTGTTAAACTGGTGTTAAATCTCAGTGCGGGAGCACTTGTTAAAAAGCTGCTCACCGGAATGCATCCAGTCTCCCATCTGCTTTTCTCCTTGGAAAGAATAAAGTTGTTCTTTATTCAGAGTTGGAAGGGTTGATTCACTCCAATTTAAATATAATTAGCAAAATTGTTTCGCAAGGTGCAGTTGCCAGATCTTTATGGTTGATAATGCCTCAGCCAAAGTACACAGTATTTTCTGTTTCCACTATGATTTTATAAGGCTATCAGTTGGAAAAAGCAGGTTTCTGGTTGTGCAATGAATCCAATAGTAGCCAGGAATTCAAGATACAAACATAAACCCCAAACTTTGTGTTTGACTTCAGCTTTCACAGTGGCACTGATACTTCAGGGTAACCTACTGGAAGTGTTGAGTGCCATTTTTTCTCATTTTGCTTTTCCTGATATGTAAGAGCAATGTGAGAGAGCTAGACTTGATTTTTTTCTAGCCAAGATGTGTGCTTCTCGTAAAGATGAGATGTCAAGCTCATTCTGGGGAGCAGTATGAGATTTTAATTGGAAGCATTAATTGTTGTCACAAGTGGGTTGATGTCTGTTCTCTGATTAGATATGTATTTGTTGTGATTGTCACCAGCCTCGACCTCACACATTTTAAAGGCTCGCTGATGCAGATAGACCAAGTGCTCCTAACTCTGGATTTCTCAAGCAGATTTCCAGGTACAGCAATCGTGTTTGTCCCCATTCTCACCACCCTGAGACTTTTCTGTCTCTTACCCCCAAACCAACCCTCCTAATTTCTTGGATAAATTCCTTCTGAGTCTCCCTTGCTGTTTCCAAATAGCATGGTTTCCTAACAGCAGTTTTCAGAATCAACTTTGGTGTTAAAGCCAAGGGCACACACTTTTACCCATGAACATGTAAGAATTACAGGTTTGTTTGTTTTTAAACAAACTTTTTGAACATAGCCCCTACAGTCTGCTTAAACTATTCACCACCAGCAAATCTGGGACTTCCTTTGAAGCCCAAGGCCAGACAGCCCCTCCAGGCTTCTGCTTTGACTGGCTTGTTTCTGGTAGTACAGACTCTCTCTTACTCAAAGAAGCACTCTTTTTTTGACAGTGAGAGGGCTTCTAACTCAGGGTTTCAGAGCTCTGGCCACTATCCGTAGAAATACAAGGGCAGACATCACACACTTCTGGACCATCTGCAATAGCTTGGGAAAGGATCTTGAGTTAAAAAACTCTGAATTGCACTCAGTCTGGGAATTCATTCTTTGGTTATAATTTGATCATATCAGTATGACTGGAAAGTAAAACACAGTATTTCAGTCAGTCTGAAATACTGAGTGTTTGAAAGTAAACCAGCCTTTTTGGCATGATCCCATGTTTGTCTTCCCACCAGTTTTTCTTCTTTGCTCATTTCGGCCCTCAGACTCATATGAGGGCACCTAAGCCTTAAGCCATGCAAAGTTAGATAAAGCTTGTTTATATCCTATTTATGCATCTTGAGGCAAAAAGATCATCAGAGAATGATTTAGGAAACTGAGATTGAAAGAGAAATTAGAAATTCAGGCAAAGAAAAGTGAAATGTCAGTATATTTGTCCATTAGCTATAGTTCTGATTGCTGTCTTGCTGGCTTCTTACATCATCCCAGAAATATTATTGTTATTCAGCAAAGAACCTTGCTCAAGTTTCCATTATTCTCCTGCAGAGCCTTCTCTGCTGACCTTTCCAGAAGTTTGTCATTTAGTGCATATATTACCCATACCTGCGTGCTCTGCTTTTTCTTCCTTCTGAAATCAAATAGCTTGTTTCCTGTGAATCTGTAACAAGAGGAAACACACAGTTACGTCCACTGTTTCTTTCATTTCAACTCTCCATGTCAATGCATACCAGGACCCTTTGATGTGACAGGAAGCATCCCAGAAACAATGTAGATTTTACAGTACCTTTAAAAAGGGACCAAAACTTCCTGTACTACATGGTACAGCAGCACACCAGAGTTAACTGCCAAATGTAAAAAACAGCATTAAGTGCTTTTCTCCTTAATGTACAACAGTACTTATTCCACAGACTGAGAAGCTGTGATATTTGATCTGTTAGTGGATGACAGGAAAGCTGAACTCAAATTTCAGAGGTGTTTTTACACTCAATATGATATTAAGGAGTCTGAGCCACTGCAAATCCCTTTTCTGTATGCTTTAGAGGCCGCCTAAGGATCCCTTAAAGAACAGTAATTGCCATCTGCCGGCCAAGCCGGGAATGGTCTTTGTCCACAACTTCATCTGGCTAAATTTGGAAATGGATTTGGGCAAGGGAAACAGTGCAATTGGCAGCCGAGTCTGCACACTGACTGATGAGTGTCCCATCTCATCCTGGAAAGGAGCAGAAAAACTGTAAAGGAGGAGCTGAGTTTGAGGGTTCTGTGACATTGCTATGTTTTTTTGAGGTGTTGATTTGAAAATAGCCAGCCAGCAAAATTGTTACCTTCTTGTTGGAAATTGAACTTTGTATTTTATACTTCTGAGTGACAAAAAGAGAATGTAGGAGAGACAAATCCCTTGCTGCTGGGAGAGGAAGGCCAGGTCTCCGCAAGTTTCTGTCTCCAGATCTGAGCTGGTTTGAAGCAGGAAGGAGGCATCACAGTAATCCCTGCGTATTCTCATCCCAAATCCTGTCTAGTGCAGCACGATCAACCCCTGACTCTCCCCTCTTGTCTGCTTTTTCCAGGTTGTGACTTGTTATCTCCCAAGCCCCTCTGTCTCCAAACTCATTTTGCAACCCACCCCAACTCAGAGCCAAACAAGTTCTCCTCATCCTTTCCATCTAGAACCCCTGACATTTTCTATCTCCTTTCCCATCGTTCCCTAAATTCTTTTTCCTAACCAGATTTCCTTCTTTTCCTCCACTCACGTTTTTCCACATCCGCCACCTTCTCACTGCAAGAAACCTTAGCCTGCAGAGCACACCTCTTGCCTCCAGCCCTCAGTTCAGGCCCCCACACCTGCCCCAGCCTCCTGACTTCTGCTCAGAACAGTTCTACCTGTCTAAAGTAAAGGTAAGACAGATGATGCAGAAAGGCATTACATGTCTTGGGAAACACAGATGTAAGTTTATTTGAACACTTCTCTACTCATTAGAAGGTAGAAGAGAGGAATTGGACCCTCCCTTACTCTTCTCATCTGCAGGCTGAACAAACCCAGCTTTCTCAACCACCACTTGTGCAGTATGTGCTGCAGCATCCTGATGGTCTTGGTGACCCTTCCTGGACGCTCTTCAATTTGTAAATGAGGTTTCTGTTGGCCATTCAGAAGGAATGTGCCAAGCTGGAGGAAGGATCCATCCTGCTTTCCAGTAGATTGACCACTTTCTCCACTTCAGTATCGTCTATGAGCTTCATGCAGGTACAGACCATCCCACTGCACAGGTGGCAAAGAAGTGAAGCAGTAACTTCCAGTGTTTCCCAGCCTTAGTGGAATTAATGATAAATGGACTCGTTATATCACTCATAATATTTTCTGGCAGGAGTTCCATAGCTTCATTGCCTGTGAGAAAAAACACATTTTTTTATGTGCCGCTTATTTCCTGTAAATTTCATTGGATAGTCACAAATTAACTGTCTCTTCCCATACAAGAGCAACCTTTTGCTATTAACCATCTCCATATCATCCATGAATTAATATATCTCTGTGATGTTCCCTGTCAGTTGTATCTCTCTCAGATAGAAGAGCTGATTGAGTCATTCTCCCTGTAGAAGCCATTCCATATCTTTAAGTCATCTTTGGCCTTGTCTGAGCTATCTCTGTTACGGCCCCTTTCAGGCTGGAGGACAGGGGTAGCTGAACTGCACACTGCAGTCAGGGTATGGGCTCAATTTGAATTTATACAGGAGCAAATGTTTGTACTCTATTTCATTTTCCGCCCACTAATTCTTCTTTTCCCATACTAATTCTTAATGTTTGATTTACTTTTTTGACTATCAGAGTGACTTTTTCACTCTCTAATATAATGTCAAGGTCTCATTCCCAAAGAGCTATGGTTGTTAGCTCAGAAGACTTGTCATTTATTGGGTTTTTTTTAATCTGGTGTCAGTTTTGTTCATCATTTGTACATACCAACACTAAATTTAATTTGAGTGGTATGAAAATGGCACCCTCAGAAGAGTCTTCTGGATATCTTTGCAGGTGGCACTCATCTTTACAATACCAACTTATCCAACATCAGCAGCAAACTTTGTCACATCGTGTTATCAAACTACAAGTTGTGGAAGAATTTGAATATAACCAGTAACTGGGAAGCAAAATGGCAGCTTAAATTCAATGCTCAGAAACATAAATGTCAAGAAAAAAAAAAATAAACCCTTCTCTAGGTACATAAAATAATGGTCTTTAGTATGTTGTTGTCATTAGAATGTTCATTTGAGAAGAGAGATCTTCTCGACTTATTTTGGCTCCTTCTCTGGCAGAAATAGCTCCCTAAACAATAATGTCTAACAGACACATAGAATCATAGAATCATAGAATAGTTGGGGTTGGAAAGGACCTTAAGATCATCTACTTCCAATCCCCCTGCCATGGGCAGGGACAGCTCCCACTAAACCATGCCACCCAAGGCTATGTCCAACCTGGCCTTGAACACTGCCAGTGATGGAGCATTGACAACTTCCCTGGGCAACTCATTCCAGTGCCTCACCACCCTTACAGTAAAGAATTTCTTCCTCATATCCAATCTAAA